>SZWC01000425.1:317326-336368 GCA_023375785.1 Penium margaritaceum
TGTGTGTGTGTGTGTGTGTGTGTGTGTGTGTGTGTGTGTGTGTGTGTGTGTATGTGTGTGTGGATCAGTGGGTTTGTGTATTGGTGTGTGTATGTGTGCATCTTTGTGTATATGTATTTTTTGCAAGGTTTAGTTTTAATAGTCTTAGTGGAAGTGAAGAATTTTGTCTGGTAGAATTAATGCCTCAACTGTGCAGACGCTTGTTACTGATTGATGTACTCCTGGATGCAATAAACGTTTTTTTACAAAAAGTGTCATTTTTTAGTTGAAAGGTTTTTTTTTGGTTTCTTGTGGCTACGTTAACAATTATGGAAAACCTAGAGTTCTATCATTAAATGATTTGAGGTGATATAAGGTAGCATGTACCCATACAAATGAAGAGTAATATGGTTTACATGTTACAGAGTCTAACTACTTTGCGAGTGGCCATGTTTAGCATGTATCTTTGGACCATCGTGTGACCACTTATTTGTCTTTTCTATGATCGTTCATTGGTATTGCTAGCCATCTTAGTTTCGCTTCTATGTCAAGTTTGATTAGTTTTTTTAATCGATTTGACCATTTTATACAAGGCGCATTTGAAGCTCAAGTACCTTTATCGACCTTTCAACATTGTTGATACATGCTTCATTCCGCTTCATTTCTCTACATGTGCACTTTTAACATTCTTATTTGTTATTTCGAAAGCCCTCAACATCCTTGTGGAGTTTTCCACTCATAATGGACCTCTTACGCATAGTTTCATCTCATGACCTGGGACATCAAGTACGTCTCATTCTTGTTTTTGAACTTTTATGTGTATTAGGTAGTTCAAAACCTTTTCTTCAATGAAATTCATCACATATTATAGATTATGTAAATGTCCAAATTTTCTTTATTGTGCTCTATGTTTCATTTTCTCTAATTGAACAATTTGCATGGAAATCTTTGCGAAATCCTTGTTGTACTTGGGTGTATTTCCTTAAATTTATTTCCCACCGTGTTTCATATGTTGAATTCATTCAGTGATTCGAGGGTTTCATTTTGACCAACTTCCCAAACTTCTAGTGGTTTAGAAGGTTCTGACTCGTTTTACCTCTTTCAAAAGAATTTGACGAATTCATGACAAACCATATTAGTCTCTTGATTTTTTCCTTCAACCTATCTATGGTGCTTGAAGATTTCAAAAAATCTTCAAAGTTTCGAGGGACTACCTCAAATCAGCCAGGTATGATGTGACAACACATACTTTGTTTAACTCTAAGACCCCTTGTCATCTACTGGATTTTTATCACAAATTACTCAAGTTTCCTTCTTCCCCCAATCATCAGTTTCTGCAATACTCACTTTCATACAGTTCTGCTAGTCTTCATGAGGTAAGAAATAACGGAAATAATATGCATTGACGAAATCATGGCTGCATTATGGGGTTTATGTTCCCCCCGAGGGAATGGAAGACACGGACGGACATAGTCATTAGTTGTTTTCGTTCTTGTAAGTGCTTGTACGGTAGCCAAGGGATGCGACATGGTTTGTAATGTCTGGATCTGGGGTGGGCAGGCCATCGCGAGCAGTCAGTTTGAGAATCGGCGGCGTTGGATGTGGTCTCAACTTCGAATGTGGGAGTGCAAATCGGATTGGCTGTTCCTTGAAAAGACAAAAGTTGACAGCGCAACCTCTCGATCTGGTTTTCACTTAGCAAACTCGGTCACAAAGCGAGGCATCCCGGCCAGAAACGTCGCTCCGAAAAGACAAACTCACAGGAAAAAAGATGCCGGGGCGGATTTCTTCACGTGCCAAAAACAACTCGGCTTGTACTAAGAGCATCATTCTGCTGCCGCCTTCCGAGGACCCACTGGCCTGTCTGGCAGTTCCTCAGCTTTCCCCAAATCGCGTTAACAGGAAAGGTTTCCGGATCTCTCACCTCTAGGTCGACCGCAAAAGACGTGACTGAACTGATAGAGACGAGTTCAAAAAGATCAAACCCAAAGCATACTGTGTTTCAACAATAACCAGCTTCTGAAAGCATGTGTCTGACAGGAGTGCCCAAGCTAAATTATGGGTATTTCTAACAATACATCAATTTCCACACGAAACATCTGCACATACATTGTGAATTCCACGCACCTAAACGTGCTATGGAAGGCATCAAAATTCTAGCATAGGGTGGTCTTACAGCGTATTGCTCATAATTAAAATGCTTAGAATATATTCTCCATAACTTTCTTTTTCCAAAATCATCATACGTAATTTATTCTTAAAAATAACAAGCAATATACACTAATAATTGGCCATAAATTTTCAATAAAATCGTGTTTCCATTTCCGTCATGTAAATCTCACGGTGGCACAAGAATGATGCACCACAAAACCCTTCCCATAAAAATAGTGTACAATTCATGGGCTAATGGGGGATTAACGTTTTCAAAATTGACTATTAAATAATGCATCAATGCTAGAAAAAGGATAATACTATCACGAGATTGTCAACCCAAATGTTTGTTTTCATCCCTTACAAGCATTCAAACATTAGCCAAGGTCGACCTCTTAGTCTACAAATTCCCCATCCCCTAAATTATTTCATAGATGTCTATTGTACTACATAATTTCTAATAAGTGCCCTTATCTTGATAATGTATGTGTGTTCAAACTTACCAGACGTATTACATGGTTAACTATCACCCTATCCCAACCCCCCTTCCAAGACGTTTCAAGTGTCTTTGCACTGAGATTTAAGAACTCCATGGTTGTATGTGAAAAATAAGGCTACCACAAAAAATTCATGCTATATCAGCCGTTTCTATAGTGAATAATACTTTAAATTGGACATCAAACTCAAAAGTAGCAAGTATCATGCCATTAACACTTATTGGCATTGAAATATGTCAAACAATTATGCTTACAATCTTTTGAGGGGAATTTTTTTAGGTTATGGTTCTATGCTCATTCTTTGTATAGATTCTAAAAATTGTGGTGTTAAAGTAAGGTTCACCCTTGTATCCTTTTCAGATGCCTAAGTACTAACATGAGGCGCTTGAAGACCAATCGTTTGTCACATCAATCGAGCAAAGGTAAAATTTTATTTCATTATATATCCAAACCACGTTTGATAGCATAAAAGGTCCAAAGTTGAAGTAACAAACAAAATTTGTCATAAGAATGCCAGTGCTTGAGCAAAACAGACTTGAAATCCTATTCATGTTCTTCGTAACACCTTCATACAGTATCATACATGTTGGAGTGAGCGATAACAATGCTCCTAAATTTTAGGGACGTACACATACTTAAGGATTTGTATTCATAATAACCCGGTAGCAACTTGGCTTTGAATTTGTTACATAAATGGCCAGATTAAATTCTTCATTCCAAGTCGAAAGGGTAATAAAAGAGTGAATCGTTGCGTGCTCCATGCACAAAAGGCCATGCATGCCTATTGACCTAGCTTGGTCCGCATAAGCATAAGGCTAGCAAGCAATACTTTATTATGAGCAAAAACTTGTCAGGGTGTTGCTACATTAGATTATTTAGCTTGAATTACCTAATATGACCAACTGCATCACCACGCTTAAGCAATGACATTTAAAGTCATAGTTGAGGACTACCTTGCATCACCGACTGAATGCACAAATACAACCTCGCAACACAATGAAGTGGAAGCTTGTTTGGAGAGGACGTTTCTTGCGTTAGAGGAGGATGCCTAAAGGAAGATGTCATGTCTGTACGCTTGATGTTCCCTGAATGCATAGAATAGCGAGTCAAATTTCCAAGATCTCATTTGAATAAGAAACAAGAATTTTCAATGAATTTTGAAAATTTAGAATAAATCCATTGAATGTTGTAAAGTATCTTGATTGAGAAACTCCATTAGCAAACGATACCAACAATCTGCCTTTTCCACATAACACCTCACACAAGACTGAAGAATATTTCTCAAAAAATACTCATGTTAGCCTTGTATCCTTCTACTATTTTGGGTTGGTATATCACCCGCACTACTTGAAGATCTGAATACATAAAAGAGGTGGGTATTGTACGTCTAAAAGCAGGAGTAGCCTCACTACTGATTCCTCCCTAGACGTTTCTCACCTTTGAGAAAAAAAGCTTTGTCTTGGTTTTGAATAAATAGTTTGTGGTTTTTATTAGATCTACGCTCAATTAATGGTCTTGACTAGATGAACTCTGATGGAGTCCCCTTGTGTCAAGCCAATAATCTTGGTAGCAATTTGCTTGCGTAGAAAGGATGGTTTGAGATCCTCTAACAACCCAATACGCCTAGTAGTTGCTGCCTTGTCACCTTTGAGGGTATTTCACTTGAAATTATGATGATATTGATGTTACCTTTACAAAGATAGCCTTGATCTTCTAAATGAATTGTGACCTCGGATAGGGTATGCTGTGCTGGTACATTTACCTGAGTTCTCTTATTATAGTGTTGCATTGTGCCATACTTGACATTAAAAAATTTTAACTATTAGTTTTATCTCAATATTTTGCCTCTTCTCATTAGATTTTCAGGTTATCTTGCAAAGTACAGTGATCTTCAACAAGGGGGTCATCTTCTTGCATCAGAGGACGTGGTGACTTCTCTACTACACGCTCATAAACCTAACTCTGATTTCATCAACGCGAAAAAAACATTAAAACATATGAATATCTGGGTAACGGTTCATAGATAACTTTATCCTTCCATGTTTTATGTCATAGTATGCACGTTTGAATTCAAAACACACTCATTCTTTTTTTTCCATATTTGTGTTTGCATGTAATGATTATGTGATTTTACTTCCCTACCCAAAATGGTTGCTTGATTCTTCCTTTTTTGTTATTATTTCGGGTAAAACGTAGCTAGTTTGAGAGGCTTTGGCACGTGTAGTATGACAAGATTTTTGTATTACAAGATGGCCTATGAATAGGGTTATCTAAATTGTAGAAAGAATCGAAATGGTGCCATTTATGGTCTAGAAAAGGCTTGTTAATGGGTTTCTAATCTTTTTATTCACTTATTTTGAAATTAAGTTTAATTCTTTTCATTTCTAATTGATTAACACCACAAAACATTCATCAAAAGAATTGAATCCATTCATTGTGCATATAAACGTGTATGATGAATGCGACTAAGATCAATAATTACAGGGAAAATGTATATTGAAAGATAAATAACTATGAAATGAACATGGAGTGATAGTATTTGATTTCAGGAAAGAAATACAAGAGAACTGGTTCAAAACATTTTTTTAAAAAAGTGTGCAAAGACGAGTAGAAATATCGCCATATAGTTTTGTATAATTTGTAACGAACATTTTCATAGTGGTCTTTCTCCATAAACTGTAGTAAAAAATGAAGTTCCAAAATGAATGAAACCTATTAAAACTGGGCCAAATTAAAAAAATTAACAAGACGAAGGTCTTTCCTTGTGATATAAACATTGTGATTTTTCATGGTTGAACATGGTACCTGCGTTTGTCGAGTCTTTACTTACATTCGTGCACTTGCATCGTCCTCATCAACCAAACCCTCAATGGGTTCAATTTTTTATACATCTTTTGAGAATTATTGTTCCACGTTTTATGAGGACATTATATAAGATGAAGGTCAGAATTAGAATGTCCAAAAGCAACGTGTGTTGGCACCTACCAAGGTAAAATAAAGCATACTACCCTACTACTCTTGGATTTCAACGAATGGAAAATTGTAAATTATAAAATCTATGAAAAAGAAGAGATTTTTCATGTTTGAATTATTTTGGTAGTCCTTAATGGTCAAATTTGCATCAAATGATACCTTGATTTCAATGTTCAATATGGAGGAAAACACCATTTAAGTTTGAAATACCTTACCCTTTCACATAAAATGTGAGTTAAATTACTTATATGATATGTAGAATTCATTGAACGAAAATTGTACCACATTCAATCAACTTAAAAAACAATTTATATCGAAATCAAAGAGCAGTAGGGTAATGCATAAATGGAAGAAATCTTGGGATGATTGAGGTATAAGCTTAGCCCCATCAAAAACCGTGTCTGTTAGATTATTGCTTATACCTATGACTAATATAAGCAAAAACTACACTTGTAAATAACTAGCATCGCCGAGATCTCCTTTCCCATCAAAACCGAAGACCTACTCTTTAAGGCTTTGTAAGGCACTTGGAGTTATTTTGTACTCGTGTTCCATCCGACATGAATCTAGTTGGTGGTTATAATTAGGGCTGCACACCGAATTCGGTTCGCGCATCTGAAGCTAGATTCGGATTCGCCAGATTGAATCCATTACTGGATTCGGATTCGCGGATCCGAATCCAAGATTCACGAATCCTTGTGGATTCACGAATCTTGGCGAATCCTTTGGCGTTGGCTTAGTTCTGTTGCCAGGAAAATACACGGTTGTTAAAAAAAATATCGGATGACCTCAAGTGCAACTCCCGTTCCTTGCATGAGCGATTTGACAGTGCCCCGTTCGCTCCGGAAGCGAAGCATATTAGTCAGGTCTAACACCTGATTTGCTCGACGCCAGGCCTCAATGACCTGGCTTGACTGATGTACGCGAGTCAGGAGTTCGCACGCCAACGGAATTTCCTGGGTGGTATGCACTGAATCGCTGCTCGCTCGTGGAAAACGTGCGAGTGAGTGGCGAATCATTTGTCGCCAACTTCGTGCATGTGTCAGGCCGTTGACCTGGCACATGCACGATTTCCGCAAGTAAGCGCAGCCGTCAGCTTCCGAGGTTTCAAAACTTCGGAAGTTGAATTCATGGGCGTCCTCGCTCGACAGTCGGACGTGAAAGGGACCAACTCCATTTTTTTCTCCCCCCCCCTCACCCTGTGTTCCTTCTAGGGTTCGTTGGTGGATTCCCGAATCCCCGAATGAGACCCGACCCTGGATCCGGATTCGTGAATCCGGATCCAGATTCGGGATTCGTGAAACACATTCACGAATCCAAGGATTCGTGTGCAGCCTTAGTTATAATGAATGGAAAATGTGGATAATATTACCAAACATTTACTCCTTTCAGTTACATCAGGTCTTTTCTTGATGGGTTAGAACCTATGTTGCGATGTGGTTACCAACCCAGGCCCACAAATTGTTTTGACACCATGAGACTTACCTAAGACAACAAAGGAGATAACCAAGAAGACATTGTGAGGATATTCTTAAACCAGTGGAGTTGTTATAACTGTTGAGATTAGTTATAAAATCTTGTGGAGCACACACTTGAAGGTTAAGATGATTCATAAGGTTTTTGTTCTACGTTTTTACTCATTAATGGTTGGTCCTTCTATATGATCTTTATTGTTATGAAAATGGAAATAGCATCCTTAACAAAATTTTATCATACATGCTTTGTAAAAAGATAAAAATGCATTGTATTTGCAATGTTAAATCATTTCAGCTTGCTGCATAGGATGTCATGCACATTATAGGCACTTCCTTCATGGTGTAAAATTGGAAATTGGAATGCTACTTATTGATAACCATTATTGGGTTTTATTGATAAGAAATGAAATGTCATATTGTTTAAGATTAAAATGGGATTAAAATTGAATCCACAACTGGATCCATGGTTGTGAATACAAGCTGTAAGGATTAAGAGAGCAACGTACTAGCACGAGAACGTGCAGAGATTATTAAAAGGTATGCAGTTTTTTTAATTAACTATGCATTATCGACTCACTAACATGTTTAAAAAGAGTTGTAGATATCTTTAAACCAAAACACCCAAAACACATGGATGACTGATGGATTATGTGTGAAGAAAACAAGAAAATCTGAGCGTGGATACATAATAGTACTGAACTTCACGGAATCTTTCATTTGGATATCATCAAATGCATTGAGGACGCACTAAAGTTTACTTATGCATTTTCAGGCATGACATTTAACCGTTATGATTAAATTAAATTTCAAGCAACCTACTTGGTTTAATAAAAAATAATTAGGAGATATATGTGTGCCAAAAATGAGATAGGTTGTTTTTGATAGAATCCAATGGTTTGAAGCACACATGTGATGTGATTAGTGTATTTTGAGAAAAATCAAATAGGCAAAGTAAAAGTTTGCTATGATTGGAAATGTCTAAAGTAACACGGCGGGTGAACGCGATGCAAGCCTCTATGGATGAGTGAGCCCTTGGGAGCCGATTTCTTATGGAACTTGCGTAGGTTGGTCGTGGAGATTAACTTCGCCGTGAAGTAAAGTCTCTCACAAATAACTCCTCTCACAAGTATGCCCCGGCCAGGGTAGGAGCGCGGAGTCCATTCTCGTCATAGGGCAACCCAAGAGGGAGGATGGGTGATATTTTTTTATCCATCCATTTTGTCAGCGGGATGAAGAGGCTCGATAAGATACAGTTCTCTCATCGGGTCAACCTGTTAAATTATTTTGTGTTGTCCACGTGGAAACCCTAAGTTTCCGGTGTGATTAAGGATGGAGAGTGGTGGCAAAATACTTCGCACGTGCAAGGGTATTTTGCCACCACTCATTTCTCCTTGTCCAATGGCGTGTCCAACGCGATTTTTAAAATCGTGTTCATTATGCCACCGGGTGGAAGTGGCACTCGGCAGGGTGGTCACATAAGAATGCGCACCGATGGCCCCTCGCGAGCCCCTTCATCATGACGAGGGGACTCGTGTGGGACCATTTGATGGGTGGGGACCCCTCGCGATGTAGCTTTGGGTCATGCCCAATGCGACAGCGCGAGCCCCGCCTAGCCCATCGCGAACACTCGCGATGGGCTCGCGTTCCGTTGCTGGCGCTCGCGAGACCTATAGTGACGGCTGGAAAGTGCACGACACTATTCGGTCGCCCTCCTAAGAGGAGGAATCCTTTAAGAAGCTTCCTTGTCGTGAGGCTGGTCGCCGAGGAATCCTCCTTGCTGTCCAAAAGATAGAACAAGGAGTATTCCTGATTTCCCAACATTGGACGCGACAGGCCTTTTAGGAATAAGGCCGCTAGACAAGGAAGTGTAAAAACGTGGCATACATTATGCCAGGTTTGTTATATCTACTGCCATATTCATAATTTCTTATTTGACATAATATTTATGTTTTTTTTTCAAAATCAGTAAGTTTTACTTTATTGAGAAAGAGCGGGAAAAAGGTAATGTATATAAATGGAGAACAAGCTGTTTTGAGTATATATCAAAGTGTTTGAATATCCTTTTATCTAAACCATTGTTGACATTGTGTCACATGTACAATATTATTTTTCTCTATTTTTACATTTCTAGCCTATTTTTAGGTGTGGATACGATATAATAATATTTCTTTCTCTCCACCTTTGTCATGTGCTCAAATAGAAGTTGTGTTGTGACATTCAGTCATGTTGAACATCCATTGTCCACTTTTATTACCATTGTGAAATGATAACAACATCTCATAATGCTATGAATTCATATTCAAGTAATAAAGGTGATGGGTTTCTCCCTCTTGACACGTGTTGTCTAGCTTCGCTACCATACTTAGAAAATTTGGGAATTACACTTATTTTTTAAATCTGATTGAATCTTACCTAGATGTTTAACTCGGCTACAATTGTAAGGACATACGTTCTATGTTTCCATGTAAAGAGGGTGGAATATTGAAAACGTACCATCTCTTGTGCACATTTAAAAGAACGGTGCTGATTCAAAGAAGGAAGGAATTGTTTTATTCTCAAAGTTCAACTCTGATGACGAATTTTGATCTTGGTGTATTTTAAAATCTTTCTTTTTTGGGCATAATGCACAGATCATAACCTAGACTATGTATGCAAATGAATCCTCTGCCTTTACCCCTTAGTATCATATTACGTTATGGATGAGACTAGATGATTGATTGAATTTGGACGCAAACATTTCTTTGCATGATTGTGGAAACTTAAGCACCATATTGATATCCTTCAAGGGCCTGCATCCACATGTTCATGGAGGACGCTTTGTGCCACCAATCAAAATCAAACAAATGAGTGTCGCATTTCCTTTTACCTTCCATGCTATTCTCACATGAGGTGGATTTGGCTGGTCGGCACAATGTTTTATCACGTAAACATCTTCAGTATACACTAAGATGTTTGCAACTCTTTGATTGAGAGATTAGGATTTGCCCCCTGATATTGGGGGATAATTCGGTAAAATGTGAGATGTTAGAATTACGATATGCGATACATGGCGAGGCTGCGACAATACAAAAATGCATTAAGTATTACAGAAGACGTCACCATGGTTTGAGTGGGGAACCCTAGTAGAAGAACACCACGAGGCTCATCTATATTTCTAGTCACTTTGTATGCCCCATCCAATATCGCAGTAACATGGGTGGTCGAGATGCAAAGATCGAGCAAAAAGAAAATACTAGCTTCCGTGCAGGGTTTGCATTTCAAACAAGGAAGCTTATATAAAAGGTTTCCCAAAAGAGAAAACTTAGGAGAGAATATCATCATTCTTTAGAGACTGTGCCCACCTTCTTTCCAAGCTTGTTTTGGTCTGATTTCATTCTTGTCATGATATCAAGTGAAACAACGATGGAAGCGGTTGAAACTGTTTTTGGCACGGCGAATATTGTTTTGAGTATTAGACACAAAACACAAAAATTACAAGTAGGGCGTGATGCACGTGATTTTTGCACAAAGAAAGGAATCCAAGTTACAAAGTGTGAATGTCTCATATTCAATTTGTGCACTGGTTTTTTTTATCTCAGATGGAATTCTTATTGGAAACGAGCTTAGATTTCTGGTTGGTGACTTTGTGCATTGTCTCTTCAAACCTCATTATCGCCCGGTATTTATATTGTTCATCGCGATAGAGTATACCAAACTATCCATTAGAAAACAGCATACCACCAGGAAGCATGTTTCCATAAAAGAGAATCAAATTGTTTCTTTTAACTTTCAAAAAACAATGGTCAATACTTTTCCACCGATAACTGCGAGGAGTCTTTATGAGGAAACATGAGATTTTTAATTTTTCTTGTGAATAAGGGAATTGTTTATGTAAAGGTTTCTTTCTTAGAATCAACTTGGGAAATAGTAAGACATCCATAAAGGGAGAAAACAGAATATTATCACGATCCGATGATATGCAACAGCCATGGACGTCTCTTCTAGTGAACCTACGAACCCTGTTCCACACAATCCATTGGACTAGTCACTACATATGTAAAAGGGTGAAAATGCTCGCATACCCATTAAAGGTAAAGTGTGATTCTAATCCCCCCATTGTTTGGAAGAAAAGTAACGACCCATCCGTGGTTCGGATGGAAAGCAACCATTTGCCCGTCGTTTCTGAGAAAAGCAACCATCCACCCTTGCTACTTGTGTTATACCAGTACTTGTGTTATATTTGTGGTATCATAATCACATTGCTCATTTTTTCAGACAAACTCGCACTTTGTTTTTGTTGTCCATACAATCATGCGCCACATATCTAAGAATGTGTCTTTCAAGTTTTACACCTTAGTTCCAACATACTTAGTTTGGTGGCGTACACAATCCACAATAATTGGAGTACCTTGTTCTCCTTGAGAATCATGTTGTTCACATTGCTTATGTGATGATTCTCTTATGCCATGCTGACATTACATACACCCGTATCCAATACGACGGAAAACACACCCTACATGTGCTGATTTTGACATATCTACCAAACTTGCATGTGCACAATTTTGGTGTCATAGTCAAATCCGTCCGCCCTCACACGTGGGTACTGAAAGTGGATTGGGAGCACAACTCCTCCATGTATGATGTATGGGTCAATGACATGCGTCGAAGGAATTGAAGGTCCTCATAAGTATCACATGTACTTGCCGTGACTCTGTAGCATTGTCTCCCGTGTTGGTACACGAGAAACCATGGTGGATGGAGAGACACCCCTCCCTTCTAGTGTTGATTCACTTTATGATTCTCCGGTATAGACATGCGACCATGTTGCATTTTTTGTCTTCATTGTGAAGCATCAACATAGAGTTTTCTCTTGCAGTCAAGCAAGGTGAGGCGAGGTGCAAGGTTTTGAAGACATAATACGTGAAGAATATGGCTAGATACGCATTGTTAGCATTATGGCGCCCCAAACTCGTGATATTTCCTAGAGGCAAAAAGCTTCTCCCTGACCGGTGCGTAGAAAGTTTGGTATGCTGCCAAGTCGCCCACCCATCTCATGTGTGAGGCATTGCCTCTAGAATTTTTACACTTTCACCTCGCTGAACCTAACGTACACGACGAGAGGCAATCTCCTATTTTAGGTTGGCTTGCTTGTGGTGGCTCAATTCCTTGTGCCACGAGTGCTACCTCCCCATCATTTGGCCACGCTAGCCTTTAGCACAACATTTGTTTCTGAATCTTTCGGCCCTAGGCGATGCAACCATGGTCTGCCGTCGGCACCCATGTCTACAGGCTGACACCCCACTTGGGAGATCGTGGTGCCACTGGCTGCACTATCCACCGCTCTGTCACTTACTACACAAGTTGCTGCACCTCTTCTGGCAACATGTACTACACAAACCACTTCACGAACCATTGCAACTCTTGTGGCACCATGCGCTGCACCACCCATTACACCACTCGCTACACCACCCTTTGTACCACCCGTAGGAACACCCAGTCGGTCGGCCGAACACACGCATCATAGCCATGTTCCTAGCCACTCCCTGGCTTTACGTCTAGCAAAGAAGCATTGGAGCATGGCCCGTCTGCATGTAGCTACGCTGTTCAAGGGAATCGCTCTCCCACAGGCGCAACACCACCACCTTAATCAGTTTCCCGTTGACCTTCTGTCCATGGAGTTCCCGTAACCCCGGCACTTATTCAATCCCCTCCTCCGACAACCCATATTGTTAACTTTGACTTAGGTTTCAACGAAACACTCTTTTTTTGGTTGAATCAGGATCAAGACCATGAAGAGTGGGAAAGGCGTTAGAATGAAGATACACAGAGAACATTCGGCTGTTTTGGACGGAGCCCCACTCCTTGGACCAAACTCAGTCCCCGTCTTATACGAAGTCTTCCAAGGGTAAGTACCCTGTACTCTATCCTAGTGTTTCCTTTAGTAATTGGTGTCTTTCATATTGGAAATTCTTTGTTTAGGTAGTGGAATTGCTCAATCCTATCCACCAATAACTTCATAACAAAGATGATAAACTCCCTACCCGTCATTTTTGCACAATTGATAGGAGCCAGGGCCATGTCCTGGTGCTACCTCCCGTCACATTGTAAAGAGGTATTAAGGGACAATGACCATACATGGATTTTCTCCATTTATGTCTCTTCTATGTATACATATCTCACTCATGACCTCCGTCTTTCTACAGTTCAAACGGGTGGATCCAGTGACTCATGTTATGGCGGAGATGGACCGGTTCAACAAATTCAAGTGGGATTTTGTGACTTCGGGTGCGACACGCCTCGGCTGGGACTATTCTCATAGAATCATGACTATGGATGAGAAATTTTTTAGAATGGCCACAAGAAAGTGATGTTGGTCGCAAAATCCTTTGACACAAACAAGCATGCATTCTCCATGGCATGGGCTCTCGTACTGAGTGAGAGCAAGGAAATGTCGATATGGTTTTACTTTCATCTTGCACGTGTTTACTCCATAGCGTGTCCTACAGGTTTAGCGATTGTGTCCGATAAGGAGTCTGGCCTCGCAAAGGCTCTCAAACGACACTTGCCTCACGCAACTTACACATATCTTGTTTCGTATGTATGGAGGAATGTGCGGAAGAAATACAGAAAGGAGGTTTTCTATTCAGCGTGGAAGTGTGCGTATGTGATGACCGATGAATATTTCCACTGAGCGGTGTGCCACATGTGTGTAGTCAGTAATAGTATAGCCAACAATCTTATCCCAGGCCTAGATGGACAGGGTGACATACCCCTTGAGACGTGGACTTGATATATGTGCCCTGCTCCACAAGGAGGGGATATCACCAGCAATGCCTCATAATTGCTAGACACCCGCATGATGTCCTACCGCAAAATGTACCCATTATACAACTTCTTGTAGGCGTACTGCTTTGTGTAGATGATCATGGCCGAGAGACGTGAGTGGATTTTCAACTACAATGAGATGGTAGTCCCATCACCTGCCAAAAGACTCTTGCACGGTTCGACGGTGGCTTGCGACTTTGACATTGTTATGGAGGGGCGAAACATTGCTTTGATGCATGGCCCTACGAATATCCGCCATAGAGTGGACCTTTGGCGCGTGACTTGTGAGTGTGATCACTGGCGCAAGTACGATGAGCCTTGCCTTGCCTCGTTTGGCTGGGGGCAACGTTTACAGCACCGAGGTCAAGGAGGCCCTGGAGTGCCTGTACATAGCATGGACCACTACACAAACCCAACTTCATCTGATCTAGGTGTGAACGCAAGGGCCACACCAAAAAGAGATGCCCGAATCCTGCTACACCTTGTCTACATGAGGCAGCAGGAGTTCTCAGAGCTGATCGTGCAGCAGCAATAGAAGCGACAGGAGTAAGAACAAGGCGACAAAAATCATCAAACGGCATAGGAAGTGGGGGAGAGATAGCAGATGGGGCTGCAATGGACGACTCCGAACTAGAAGACTACACCCTTGAAGCTGAGCCCAAGGGTTCCTCCATAAACAAAGAGGTTAGTAAGGCATGTGTTGACAACTTTGACCACTATATCCTATAGTGGCAGTGAGGAATGGTTTGGATACGTGGCAGAGGAAGAGAATAAGTTTATGACAAAAGAGGACGATGCTGAATGTATCAGGTTCATGGAACACCATGGGGCATTGCATAAAGACGTAGAAGATGAGGCAGGAGATGAGGATGATGAGTGTACAGATGTTGCAATTGGGGAAGAAAGGGAAGCACAAGAGGATCATGAACTGTGCGGCATGGATGCACTTGGAATATAAGGTGAGGAATCAAAGTGTACATCTTTTGTGCAACAAGTCGTACAACATGTTCTTCAGGTAACGTATTAGTGAACATTGAAAAAAGGGACTATCCATAGTATTTGGGATCAGAACACAACCAATCTTGCTTCTCTTCAACATTTGCACCATAATCAATGGAGTGCATGCAATTGTCCACAACGTTGCCAATAGTGAATTCATTTGTATGTGGATTTTGCACATGCTACTTTCTCTCAAGAGTGCACATGCAATGGAGGCATTTCCTCCTAGAGTTGTATTACAACACATGCCCAGAACCATGTGACGTGGGACAAAAATTCGACTACATTACAGAAGAAGTTCTCTACGACGTTGCTACCAACCATGAGGATAGGATTGTAGTCCGATCCACCTCTTGCATAAAATAGTCCTGGTCAGTTGTGCCCTATGTGTGACATCATTGGATGGATCCACACACCCCCCCCATTGCAATAATGGCTTGTGAAAGGCAAGCCAGGTCCATATCAGTAATGTTTACCTTGGTGGAAGCTGTCCATCTAGAGTATTTCTAAACTTTTCTTGTCATTAGTAATCAGTGGGTTTACCGCATGATTTTCATGTTCATCATTGTTGAGTATCAACCATTCCTCCATATATGTGCTGTTAATGAAAGTTTTGGGATACCGTTTATAATTGCACCATAAATAATCATCGTGAACCAGGTATTTTAGATAAAAAAATACATTCCATTAATTGTGGCATACCCATTCCTTTACTAGACACAAAAGATCACAGTTTTGCACACTAGAATGGATCCGGATGGAGCCGGGAGAGGCAATGGGGGGGGCACCAAATGTGACGAGAGTTGGGTACCTCCACACCCATGGTGTGGTAGGTTAGTACTTAATGGGTAATCCTCATGCTTTATATTCTTATCATTGTTTTGTAGCAACCATTCATTCTTCATATTTGTGTTATAAAGGAAAGATGCAAAAATAAACAAACACCAGGCATAACAGAGATCATTGTGCCAAATTAAATCATCGTGAACCAGGTACTTGAGATATGAAAAGACATTAAATTAAATGTGGGATATCCTTTCCTTTACTGGACACAAAAGATCAGATACTAGCACACCAGAGAGGATCCAGATGTACCGAGGGCTGCCAATGAAGAGGGCACCAGATGAGACAACAATGGGGTAGCTTCACACACATGATATGGCAATTGTAGAAAGAGTCACTGGAAGGTGGACCATAGCCCTTTGAGTCCCACATGCACTTGATTTTCTTCCACTCTACCCATGCATCATATTGGTCCAATGGGGGGTATGGAGACATGAGGAATCCTTGTGCATCCCAACGAGGTGCATTTGGATTTTCATCCCACAATTGCAGTGGTGGCATGGGGAAACCTTTGAGGCCCAGTGGATCCGCAGAAGGTTTTGGACGTGGAAACGTTGAAACCAAAAGAGAAGTAGAATTTGAGGTAGTCGGCTCCTTTCAACTTATTCTTGGAAAACAATTCATCATTGAAACGAGCGTTGGAGGTTGTCTTTCCCGTCATGTGAATTGTGCCAAGTAAACGACATCTAAAGAATGCACCACACTTTACTTTTTAACTGCTATTCTGAGCTTGGTTCATGCTTCAATTTGGCTCTCACACCCTTTCGACTACATCACGTAAAGTATGCCCAAGACATTTTCCAGCGGGGTGACGGTTGGCATACGGCGTTGTCACTGATGGTGATGACGACCCGCCCATTCGTTGGAAAGATATCCGATGACACGTGTCCACTGCCTTGACACAAGCAAAACATTGATGGATGAGGAACAAAAAGTTCCATCATTGCTTTGAAACTTGGCCTATGTAAAGCTTGTTCGTGCATAGCGATGGGATTCCAAGGAATGACATTTAAACCTCTATGGTGTGGCGGTGCACGAGCCCTGGACATGTGGGTTCCGCTTCATCACTATTCATGTGTCAGCTTATAGTTCTAGGGCTACAGAATTATTTTTTAAACTCGATTTTAGGATGGATAATATATTTTACTTCGTGTGGAGCTCGTTGCTTTCTCATAGTGAGTTGATACCTGCATTATGTTGTCCGAATGCATTGATGCCTACGTTATCTCTTATGCTACGTTTGGTATATCAGCTGTCTAGTTCCGAAAACTGGGTATATGTGACTTCCGCCCTACGCGAGAACGTAAGTTGGCACGTAAGGAAAATTGCAGCTTTGTAGCGAACCACCCTTTCATCTATATCCTAACATCGCACGTTCATCTTGGGTGCATCAACACGGTGCCTCCGATTCCATTTTACGGAATCAGTTGTCCGCCAAATTATGGTGTCTCGCGGCGTTGTGGCCGAGTCAACATGGCCGCGGACCGTACTTACATGACCTTCCATTCACAACAGCATGCCCATGGTGGTGTTCTCAGCGGTAATGTCCCGCCTCCCTCCCCAAACCGGATCCATGGGGGGCAGGCAGCTGAATCGAGCACCCCATAATCGTTCGGCAACTACTTAAGTTTCGTAGAGCCAACGCGTTGCGCTAGCATTGCGCTGCTTCCGTACGGTTGGCTCTGGGACACGTGATTGTCCGCCACGGATGAACGGCGGAAGTGTACGACATCGCCACGACGCACATTCGAATGCTTCGGTGCGCGCGTAGAAGGTGACGACGGCCTTGCTCCATGAAGCGCAACGCGACACTAGCTTCTCAAGCATCCCTTCCATCGATTGAGGCTGTCGTTGCCCCCCTCTGACCAAGTCAAGACGGTCCATCCAATTCGTCGAACAAGAGAATTCGATTTCGGCAACTCCTCGATGGCGTTTCCTCCATCGGACTCACCACCACCATCTTTTGGCGCAGCACCTGCCGAACAGAGAAGCGGATCCGCTGGGCAAGCCGCTGCCGCACCACGCGGCCCGACGGTTTCCGGCATTCGCCGCTTCGCGAGCGAGCGCATCCTACAGACGGCACGGCGTGGCGGCGGCGGAGGCGACTCCAGGCTCGGTGGCAGTAGCAACTGTGCTGACATACTCGAAGATGGCGGCGGAAGAGCTGGAGGCGTTGGCGCAGGGCGATCTTCTCTCGAGCAGCGGCTCGCTGGTGTTCTCGATGACATCAGCACGCGAGGGCGGAAGCGCCCAAAACCAGTTCGTGGGGATGGTGGTGGCGGTAGTGGCGGTGGTGGAGGTGGGGGGGGGAAACAGGGCGGTGGTGATGGTGGCGCAGTCGCCACAGTTCAGCCTGGGCCGTACTTTTCCCCTGGGCGTGATTTCAGCACGAATTGCAAAATTCTTGAACCCGGACCTTCGCTACCGGCTGCCCAGTCGCTGTGGATGGACGCAGTGTCTGCCCAGTGCCAGAGAAGCGCACACGAAGCACTTGCTGCTGATGCTGCTACAACTTCAGTCTGGAAGGAAGGCAGCGGCGGGAGCTTTACGAATCCGCGTTTGCTTGATGTAGGAGTGGTAGCTCAAAACGCATCTGCCAACTTAGAACAAGCAAGTTTCATTGGAGGTGGAAGGGCAACATTGGGCGATTCTGGGGCCAATGGCTCAGCCACACTAGACCAATACGACTTCAGCAACTTCAAACTTGCTGTTGCTCTCAAGCAGATGCTAGAGAAGAGCCTGGACAGCTCAGCGTGGGACATGTTGAGGGTTCAAAACAAGGAAGAGGAGGATGAGCAGCAGCAGCGGCAGCAGAAGCACCAGCAGGAGTTGGCTTGGATAGTTCCCTCAGCGTCCAGCTTCAATGCACCAGCAGGAGAAGCAGCAGCAGCAGCAGCATCAGGATCCGCGCCAGGAGCAACGCTGATGGACGTAGGGGGAGCACCTGGACTTTTCAACAAGAGAGAGGCAGCGGACGGCACGTTCACGCCTGCGCGCATGCCGAGGAGAAATGTGGAGCTCACACCCAGAACCATGTCCATGTTCCTGCCTGCGCTGCGAATAGTGCCTGGCCATGAGATGGCGCGCATGCTCCGCATTCTGTCGTCCGCTGTCGATAGCAAGGACTGGGTGAGTACCACACTCACTCACTCACTCACTCACTCACTCACTCACTCACTCACTCACTCACTCACTCAGTCACTCACTCACTCACTCACTCACTCACACTCACTCACTCACTCACTCACTCACTCACTCAGTCACTCACTCACTCACTCACTCACTCACACTCACTCACTCACTCACTCACTCACTCACTCA
>SZWC01000425.1:356671-367041 GCA_023375785.1 Penium margaritaceum
CCTTTGTCTGGTAGGTGCTTCGCCGAGTGAAATTGGTGGTGAGTGCGGTGGAGACGTCGCCATCGTAGTTTGGTCGGGCTCTGCGTGTTTCAAACACGGTGTTTGGAGGGATGGTATTGAGAGGTTCGGAGGAAGGAAACCGCTACGGCCCGTCGAGCAGCGAACGCGTCGGCGCAACTCGCCTGAGCAGTGCGCTGCTTTTCGGAGCCTGCTGATTCTGCATGGTCGGAATCCGCCCGCTTGAATGCCTCTGACGGCTGACTGGCGCAAGCAACTGCGTCGCCACCAACACGTCCGAGCTCTTCAGCGGTGTTGCTAGCTGCCCAGGCAATCCGCCCCAATCACGCGGGTTGGTTCCGACCATGCAGAATCAGCAGCAGGCTCCGAAAATCAGAGCACTGCTCATGCGAGTTGCGCCAACGCGTTAGCTGCTCGACGGGCCATAGCGGGTCCCCCCCCCCCCCCAGCCGGCTCGCCCAGACGCTAGGACAGCGGCTGGGTCTGGGCAGAAAAAGCCATGGTCGACCATGGCTTTTTCTCGAGCCGGCTGCAGCAAAGAGGATTATTAGTATATGATCTCTGAATAGTTCCTAGGATTGATCCTAGGAACCATTCAGAGATCATATACTAATAATCCTCTTTGCTGCAATTTGACCTCATTTTGGCAAGGGGTGTGTGAAAACCACTTTGGGTCTAAGGCTGTCATACCCTTCAAGGAAAGATTCCATTTACCAGCTATGCAGACAACAGGACTCACGTTTGTAATGCGTTACGAATGCCCACATAGGTCCCTGATTCAAACTTCACCAAAACACTCTCTATAGCCTAAGTCCTCCAGAGCACCTTCATGATCTCAACCAAACTCGGCTTGAAAATCTACCGAGGCAAATCCAAGCCATCCCTCGCGTTACTACAAATCCAAGCCTCAACTAGGGGGAATCAATACCGGCCATTGGAAACCACTTGCAAAAGTGACAGACACTTGAAGGGGTGAAAAAATAAGTGTACGAGAACTAATATCCTTCTCTTGCTTGATATGCCTTTCTTGAAACTACTTCATGGAGAAATGGACCGAAATAAGGGATGAAAGTAGGCACACAACCTAATCAAACCTAGGTGCAACCAAGACATCACTTTATAAGAAACACAACTATATTTAACATCTTAAACAGGCACCCACAATTGTCAAATTCATAGGAAAAAAATAAAAATTATTAAAAAAAACAATTAAATACAAGATGATCACGAGACATATCAGATTTTACAAAGTTGTACGCTGTTGGGTGTGAGGCAATGCTAAAATCTTTCACACATTTATGCAATTAATCATTACAAGCGGCATTTCTTTACTTTATTACTTCCAGTACGAATGTTGACAATGTTTTTTACCCTCATTCATAGTCACGTGTTCCAATATCTTCTTAATGTAAAGTTATTGTGAATAGATTCACATGAAATTGATGAACATGCATTTAGTGTATATATTTATTTAAGTTGTCGCCTAGGCTTCAAATTATCAGTTATGCAATATTTGAGCAAGAGGAGTGTTATGATGAATAATCCAAAGTTTCACCCTACGTCTTCAATGCTCCAATGTAGATCTAATGCACATGGTAGTCCCACGTGGCAAGATACCATTATAGATGAATGTAACACAATTTTTTCTATGATTACCTTTTCCATTCTTTTAGCCATGTTTCTTTGCCAAAAAAGTTCAAGATCTTACTCACTCAACATCCTTAGATTAGAAGTCTAAGAGCCTATAATTTTGGATCCATATTTGGCCACGATATACCCTAGGGGGATCAGTGGGGTTGTCATGTATCCAAGTGATGCCCCCAGTCCGTTACAACAAATACTACACAAAATGTTCCTTTGTGATGAAAAATCTTCCTTCTCAATATAACCTTAAAGAAAAAACATTTTTTAAAGATCACCTATCATTGATAATAAATACTTCTTTGAGTGGAAATCGAACAGTATGTGCATTAATACTCTCCAATAGGATGGACTCACCTGAAATGGTTTATACCTAATAAAGAAAGTTAGGCTCATTCTTTAATAAACACAACCTTCTATTAGCACAACTGTGGTCTGATGCACCTTTACCAAGGGTCCAATAGATGCCACTTGATTTCTGTGTCACAATTATTGGATTACGGCTATGACTATAGGTTCATTGGCCTAATCAAGATGGGATATTGCCAAAGTTCATTATGTGCATGTGTGAAAGGATTATTAGAATCACAATAAAAACACCGTGCAAGGTCCACAGCTTGCCATAAGAAGGCCTTCAAAAGAAACTAACATGGGAATGTTGGGTCCCTTATTTTCTTTAAATTTTACTAAACAAATTGAATCACTTTCTCATGTCTGTTTATCCTACCCTTATGTGTTGAATCAATCTTCCCATGAAGGCGTTCAAGCTTCTCTTAATCTAATGGTTGTCAATTGGAAACCTATTTTTGTAAGAACACTTACTATAGTATATTCTAAATTAAGAAATTAAAAAAATGTTTTAGTTTTTTATATATTTCATTATTTTTTAAAACGTGATGGATAAGGCAGTATGTAGTGTGCGACAATTTTCAGGATTAAAAATGGTCTTGAAGTATTTACGGTATGTTTCGAGGTCTCCAGATTGAAGTCTCGAGGCGTCCCTGTCCGTAAAATGATATACGGGCTAGAGCCTAGGTCCACTCTAGTTCGGAAAATACCTTTAGTGTGGATTTGGGGCTAGAGGAGTGCCGCAATAGACAATCCATCGCGTTACTTCTCCTCCACTCTGAGCTTGGCGTTAGGGTCTTGTTCCAGCGTCGCAAGGCCATGTGGAACGATTAGGCTTAGGATTATTGTGTTACGTCTATGCCCTATGACGACCCTGTCCATTTGTGGCGCGGTTCATCTCAGCTGTTAGCGAGTGCAATGACTGCGCTGGTTTCATGCTCCGAAATGGCGCAGTAGGTTTCATAATTGGATAAAGATACGCGAAGTGAGAATTTTCTCGGTGGCTTCCGGGAACAGAGCCATGGACAGTTTTTTCAGTATACAGGCCAGTCCAATTCTAACCACCAGGCCTAAAGGGCTTGGATTNCTTTACTTTATTACTTCCAGTACGAATGTTGACAATGTTTTTTACCCTCATTCATAGTCACGTGTTCCAATATCTTCTTAATGTAAAGTTATTGTGAATAGATTCACATGAAATTGATGAACATGCATTTAGTGTATATATTTATTTAAGTTGTCGCCTAGGCTTCAAATTATCAGTTATGCAATATTTGAGCAAGAGGAGTGTTATGATGAATAATCCAAAGTTTCACCCTACTTCTTCAATGCTCCAATTTAGATCTAATGCACATGGTAGTCCCACGTGGCAAGATACCATTATAGATGAATGTAACACAATTTTTTCTATGATTACCTTTTCCATTCTTTTAGCCATGTTTCTTTGCCAAAAAAGTTCAAGATCTTACTCACTCAACATCCTTAGATTAGAAGTCTAAGAGCCTATAATTTTGGATCCATATTTGGCCACGATATACCCTAGGGGGATCACTGGGGTTGTCATGTATCCAAGTGATGCCCCCAGTCCGTTACAACAAATACTACACAAAATGTTCCTTTGTGATGAAAAATCTTCCTTCTCAATATAACCTTAAAGAAAAAACATTTTTAAAGATCACCTATCATTGATAATAAATACTTCTTTGAGTGGAAATCGAACAGTATGTGCATTGATACTCTCCAATAGGATGGACTCACCTGAAATGGTTTATACCTAATAAAGAAAGTTAGGCTCATTCTTTAATAAACACAACCTTCTATTAGCACAACTGTGGTCTGATGCACCATTACCAAGGGTCCAATAGATGCCACTTGATTTCTGTGTCACAATTATTGGATTACGGCTATGACTATAGGTTCATAGGCCTAATCAAGATGGGATATTGCCAAAGTTCATTATGTGCATGTGTGAAAGGATTATTAGAATCACAATAAAAACACCGTGCAAGGTCCACAGCTTGCCATAAGAAGGCCTTCAAAAGAAACTAACATGGGAATGTTGGGTCCCTTATTTTCTTTAAATTGTACTAAACAAATTGAATCACTTTCTCATGTCTGTTTATCCTACCCTTATGTGTTGAATCAATCTTCCCATGAAGGCGTTCAAGCTTCTCTTAATCTAATGGTTGTCACTTGGAAACCTATTTTTGTAAGAACACTTACTATAGTATATTCTAAATTAAGAAATTAAAAAAATGTTTTAGTTTTTTATATATTTCATGATTTTTTCAAACGTGATGGATAAGGCAGTATGTAGTGTGCGACAATTTTCAGGATTAAAAATGGTCTTGAAGTATTTACGGTATGTTTCGAGGTCTCGAGATTGAAGTCTCGAGGCGTCCCTGTCCGTAAAATGATATACGGGCTAGAGCCTAGGTCCACTCTAGTTCGAAAAATACCTTTAGTGTGGATTTGGGGCTAGAGGAGTGCCGCAATGGACAATCCATCGCGTTACTTCTCCTCCACTCTGAGCTTGGCGTTAGGGTCTTGTTCCAGCGTCGCAAGGCCATGTGGAACGATTAGGCTTAGGATTATTGTGTTACGTCTATGCCCTATGACGACCCTGTCCATTTGTGGCGCGGTTCATCTCAGCTGTTAGCGGGTGCAATGACTGCGCTGGTTTCATGCTCCAAAATGGCGCAGTAGGTTTCATAATTGGATAAAGATACGCGAAGTGAGAATTTTCTCGGTGGCTTCCGGGAACAGAGCCATGGACAGTTTTTTCAGTATACAGGCCAGTCCAATTCTAACCACCAGGCCTAAAGGGCTTGGATTATAAAATAGTCTGCAGCATGCGCAGGCTATCGCGCATGCCTCTAGGGTGTGTGTCGCATGCGCAAGCGATTTCGCATGCATCCTGGAAGGTAGGGACCAGTAGGTGTGCAACACGACAAAACGTTGCGGTTAGGTAGAGTCAGACGTGACTGGGCTTCTGGCATGAGGCGATGTGAGAGCTCTTGGTGGGGACCGGCTGCACAAGCATTCCGTGGCCACGACTCAATGTGCTTCTCTGCTCACCACCTAGACAGGCTGCGTGGTAAGCTAGAATGCAAGTATTATGGCTACAAAGATCTACGGCTCTCACAGATCCGTGAGGAGCTCCAGGATTCCAGAATCACGGTTGCGGTGAAACTTCACAATGCATCAAAGGAAGCTTCTTCAAGCAAGCAAGGCAGTCAACTTGCCAGTGCCGTAAGTATAAATGGCGGCGGCCCTGACACATCTCAGTATCTTAGCAGGACCCATCTTTCATGTCATGACCTTACAACACTTAGCATCTGGAAGCACCTCAGACCAAGGTTTTGCTGGTGTCTGCCCTGGAGATGTCTGTAAGCCTGGCAGAGCTCTGCCAGCCTGGAAAGGAGGAAGCCCTGACTACCTGGAGGCCAATCCACTTGGAAGACGGTGCTGGACCAAGACCCCTTGCATCGACGGCCTTAACGGCCTAGCAAGGCATTACCCCTTACGTGGGCCAGGAGTAGTGGTGGAGCTCATGTGTTGCAAGGTATGGTTAATGTGGTTCTTTTTGTACACTGTTAATTGGGTGTATAGTTCATGTGGGGTGCTACAAATGTTTCATGAAGTTACCAACAAGGGTAAGGGGTTGGGGGGGGGACATGTGCCAAGTGTATGAGAGGAGTGTATAGGAGCATGGTTACAGGTTATACACTAGTGTATTGTGCAGACATTCAAGTTGGTTGATGGATTTGGGGAGGGGGGGGAACATGTTCCAAGTGTATGAGAGGAGTGTATGGGAGGATGGTTGCATGTTATACACTAGTGTATGGTGTAGAAATTCAAGTGGGTTGATGGATGTGGGGAGAGGGGGGGGNGAGCCGGATTCTGGGGCGAATCTGGAGGTTTCTAACATGAAGTCTACCGATGTCAGAAGCGATCCTGACAGGCCTCTTAAAATTCAGCGGTCAAGCCCCCACTACCTCCGGTCCGGGGGCTCTGACGGTTCCAGGCCCCAGTAGTTACATTCCACCGCAGGCGGAGTTTAGCGGGTTCCACTCTAGAATCTCTGCCTGCAACGTGGAGTGAAACTTTGACGTAGCCTCGAAGTCACATGTCCAGCGGCCCAACCCACCAGAAGAAAAAGCATAAAACACCACCGATTGGCTGGTGTTCATAGTTGGGTCGATAAATCATAACTATCTGGCACACTTGCCATGTCATTTCCTCGTAGTTTGGGACTGCATTGCAATGTCACACTGCATCACACATGCAGTACGAAATTAAACCATCCAGCCGTCTTCCCGTCCGCCTCCCTGCCAGCCTCCCGGGCCCCCTCGGGTGAGAGACTCACCCAATCCTGGCCGTCTATGGCAGATGATAAAGTGCGGAGCATGCGCGCCATCTCATGCCCAGGCACAAGTCTAAGTGCAGGCAGGAACATAGACATGGTTCTGGGTGTGAGCTCCACATTTCTCCTAGGCATGCGCGCAGGTGTAAACGTGCCGTCTGCTGCCTCTCTCTTGTTGAACAGCCCAGGTGCTCCCCCTACGTCCACTAGCGCGGCCCCTGCTGTGGAAACTGCTGCTCCTCCTGCTCTTGCCGCTGCTGATGTTGGTGCTGCTGTGCAGCTCGATGTTGAGCGGGAAATGAGAGCTGAACGCTGCTTCTGCTGCTGCCGCTGCTGCTGCTGTGGCTGTTGCTGTTGCTGCTCATCCGCCTCGTTTTGCTGCTTCTCCTCCTGCTGCTGCTGCTGCTGCTCCTGCTGCTGCCGCCGCCTCACGAGGTCCAATGTTGCGCTGTCCAGGCTCTTTTCTAACATCTGCATCAGAGCAGCAGCAATTCTGAGGTTACTGCAGATATTTTGGTCTGATGTGGTTGAGCCACTGGCGCCAGCATCGTTAACAGAAGCCCCTATGCTTGCAGCAACAGATGCAGCACCTTGCTCAAGCCATTGCAGAAGCGAAGAGCCAGAGCCCCTGCTGCTAGAGCCCTCAGAATTCGCAGCAGCAGCAGCCAGTGCTGCTACTTGAGCAGTTGCCTCGAGCTGGGCTGTCACAGCTGCTTTGTCCCTCCAGCTGTTGCGCGCTGTTGCAGCTGACACCGAGGGCTGGGGTTCGAACCCTCCCAGGATTTTCAGAATCGCACTGAAATCCTGGGGTTGGCCGGAAGACGGGAATGGCCCGGGTTCAGTTTCGGCACTCGGGTGCGGTTGCGGTACCCGAACAAGTCCAACTTGAGACGGTCTGCCCCCTCCAGCTGTGGCAGCAAGGCCGACGAGGGCTTGCTGGTGTTGGCCACAAGTGCCTACAGAGTCCCCATCTCCGAAAATTCCGCCTCTGCCACCGCCACCACCACCGCCGCCACTGCCGCCATTACCAATACCGCCACAGCCGCCGCCACCACCAACGCCAATGCCTCCACCCCTTCCATCACCACTGCTCTTTCTGTGGCGCTTCCGCTGCTGCGCGCTGATGTCATCCAGCACGCCCGCCAACCGCTGCTCCAGTGAGGATCGCACCGCGCAGCTGCCTCCAGCCATTCCGCCACCGCCCCCGGTTCCGCGGCGAGATTCGCCGCTTGTACCNGGGGGGGTGATATGTGCCAAGTGTATGAGAGGAGTGTTTGGGAGGATGGTTTTAGGTTACACACTATTGTATTGTGTAGACATTCAAGTTGTTTGATGGATGTGGGGAGGGGGGTGAGGGAGGGGGGTGACATGTGCCAAGTGTATGAGAGGAGTGTATGGGAGGATGGTTGCAGGTTATACACTAATGTATTGTGCAGACATTCAAGTCACGGCATTTTACACTAGTGTACATTTAGCACCCATCTCCACATACACTCCCCCCATAAACTCACCACATACAATCCCCCCTCCCCCCCCCCACATTCACGTACACATCTGAATCACAACATTATACACTAGTGTACATTTAGCATCCATCACCCCATACACTCCCCCTATACACTCACCATATAGACCCCCCCCCTCCCAGGCCCCCCACACTCACTTGCACATGTGAATCACAACATTATACACTAGTGTACATTTA
The DNA here is from genome assembly GCA_023375785.1 of Penium margaritaceum. NCBI lineage: Eukaryota > Viridiplantae > Streptophyta > Zygnematophyceae > Desmidiales > Peniaceae > Penium > Penium margaritaceum. The sequence continues at coordinate 364,750 of SZWC01000425.1, forward strand.
GCACCCATCATCCCATACACTCCCCCTCATACACTCACCCTATAGAACCCTCCCCCTACTCGCCACATTCACTTGCACATATAAATCACAACATTTTACACTAGTTCACATTTAGCACACCTCTTCCATACACTCCCTACGTACACTAGTGTGTAATATTGTGATTCACATGTGCAAATGAATGAGGGGAGTGGGGAGGAGGGGGAAGGGGGGTCTATATGGTGAGTGTATGAGGGGAGTGTATGGGGTGATGGGTGCTAAATGTACACTAGTGTATAATGCTATGATTCAGATGTGAAGGTGAATGTGGGGAAAGGGAGGGGGGGTTGTATGTGGTGAGTGTATGGGGAGAGTGTATATGGAGATGGGTGTTAAATGTACACTAGTGTATAATGTTGTGATTCACATGTGCATGTGAATGTGGGGGGTTCCCTGTGTTTGTACTCTACCAGGAAGGTGCTTCCTTTTTTTATGGAAGGTTGGAGTATGTTATTTCTAGGAAGGTGATTCCCTGTGTGTGCGTGTGTGTGTGTGTGTGTACTCTTCTTGGAAATTAATGGAAAAGTAAGTAGTTTCTGAGAAAGTGCTCAGTTGTGTTTTTGTTTTTCCAAGAAGGTGCATGTCTGTGTCTGTGTATTTCCATAAATGTGGTTTTTTGTGTATGTCTGTTTCCATTATATTGCTTACAGGTATATGTGTGTTTCCACGAAGTTTCCTCCTGGTGTACATATGTTATCAGGAATTTACCTTCTGGTGTACGTGTGTTTCCTGGACGTTGCCTCCTGGTGTACATGGGGTGTCCTTGTTTCCTAGAAATATCCATCGTGTGTCGTGCACATTGTACACCAGGAAATGAGTGTATATTCTGAGGGTGATTGGTCATAAATGTGTGTTGCCTTTGTTACGCTCTACTTTTCATGTACCATACTTGTACTTTGCAATCAATCNAGGCCCCCCACACTCACTTGCACATGTGAATCACAACATTATACACTAGTGTCCATTTAGCACCCTTCTCCACATACTCTCCCCATGCACTCACCACATACAACCCCCTCCGTCCCCCCACATTCACCTTCACATCTGAATCACAACATTCTACACTAGTGTACATTTAGCACCCATCATCCCATACACTCCCCCTCATACACTCACCCTATAGAACCCTCCCCCTACTCGCCACATTCACTTGCACATATAAATCACAACATTTTACACTAGTTCACATTTAGCACACCTCTTCCATACACTCCCTACGTACACTAGTGTGTAATATTGTGATTCACATGTGCAATTGAATGAGGGGAGTGGGGAGGAGGGGGAAGGGGGGTCTATATGGTGAGTGTATGAGGGGAGTGTATGGGGTGATGGGTGCTAAATGTACACTAGTGTATAATGCTATGATTCAGATGTGAAGGTGAATGTGGGGAAAGGGAGGGGGGGTTGTATGTGGTGAGTGTATGGGGAGAGTGTATATGGAGATGGGTGCTAAATGTACACTAGTGTATAATGTTGTGATTCACATGTGCATGTGAATGTGGGGGGTTCCCTGTGTTTGTACTCTTCCAGGAAGGTGCTTCCTTTTTTTATGGAAGGTTGGAGTATGTTATTTCTAGGAAGGTGATTCCCTGTGTGTGCGTGTGTGTGTGTGTGTACTCTTCTTGGAAATTAATGGAAAAGTAAGTAGTTTCTAGGAAAGTGCTCAGTTGTGTTTTTGTTTTTCCAAGAAGGTGCATGTCTGTGTCTGTGTATTTCCATAAATGTGGTTTTTTGTGTATGTCTGTTTCCATTATATTGCTTACAGGTATATGTGTGTTTCCATGAAGTTTCCTCCTGGTGTACATATGTTATCAGGAATTTACCTTCTGGTGTACGTGTGTTTCCTGGACGTTGCCTCCTGGTGTACATGGGGTGTCCTTGTTTCCTAGAAATATCCATCGTGTGTCGTGCACATTGTACACCAGGAAATGAGTGTATATTCTGAGGGTGATTGGTCATAAATGTGTGTTGCCTTTGTTACGCTCTACTTTTCATGTACCATACTTGTACTTTGCAATCAATCAAGATTTCTTCCACTGTCACATTCAGTTTCCAAAGTTCATCTGCTGATCTACCTACTAGCTTGCTACACGAGAAAAAAATGATGTACAAGCAAGGAACCTAGTCCTGGCTACACACCATCACATCCCAACATGGTATCAGAGCACTAGGCTCTATGTTGAGCTAGTCTAGCGGTAATAGCAGCAGAGCGGGTTAGTGAAGCAGTTCTTCACCATCCATGTACAAGCTCAA
>SZWC01000425.1:377928-389604 GCA_023375785.1 Penium margaritaceum
GAGGACCTTTATTGTCCCCAGCACCCAAACAACTCGACATCAAGGAAAAGAATTCTTTCTTCGATGAAGCAGCTGATGCCAATGCTTTTCTTGACCAACCTATCACCGAGGAAGAATCTAAGCTTCGGTTTCTTGATGAGAGTTTTTGGGAGTCTCTCGAGAATTTTTTTGGTGATACCCACGCCTGAGCAAAACTCTTCACCAGCGCACCCATCAAGAGGGAGTATTAGTGGGTGCGATGACTGTGCTGATTTCATACTCCGATATGGCGCAGTCGGTTTTGTATTCGGATAAAGATACGCGGAGTGAGAATTTTCTCGGTGGCTTCCGGGAGCAAAGCCATGGACAGTTTTTTCACTGTACAGGTCAGTCTGATTCTAGAAACCAGGCCTAAAGGGCTTGGATTGTAAAACAGTGTGCAGCATGCGCACGCTACTACACATGCCTCTAGTGTGTGTGTGTATCACATGCGCAAGCTATTTTGCATGCATCCTAGAAGGCAAGGACCAGTATCTGTGCAACACGACAAAGCGTTGCGGTCAGGTAGAGTCAGAGTTGACTGGGCTTCTGGCATGAGGCAGTGTGACAGCTCTTGGTGGGGGCCTCCTACACAAGCAGTCCATGGCCACGAATCAATGTGCTTCTCTGATCGCCACCTAGACAGGCTGCGTGGTAAGCTAGAATGCAAGTATTATGGCTACGGAGATCTACGGATCTCACAGATCCGTGACGAGCTCCAGGATTCAAGAACCACGGTTGCAGTGAAACATTACCGTGCATCTGAGGAAGCTTCTTCAAGCAAGCAAGGCAGTCAACTTGCTTGGGCCGCAAGTATAAAAGGCGGCGGCCATGGCACATCTCAGTGTCTCAGCAGGACTCAAATTTCATGTCACGACCTTATAACTCTTAGCATCTGGAAGCGCCTCAGACCAAGTTTCTACTGGAGTCTGCCCTAGAGACCCTTGTAAGCCTGGTAGAGCTCTGTCAACCTGGGAAGGAGGAAGCCCTGACTACCTGGAGGCCAGTCCACATGGAAGACGGTGTTGGACGAAGACCCCTTGCATCGACGGCCTTAACGGCCTAGCAAGGCGTTGCCCCTTGCGTGGGCAGGAGCAATGGTGGAGCTCATGTGTAGCCTCTGTTAGGCTCAACTTTTCATGTACCATACTCGATACTTTGGAATCAATCAAGATTTCTTCCGTTGTCACATTCAACTTCCAAAGTTTATCTGTTGATCTATCTGCTAGCTTGTTGCACGAGAAAAGATCATGTACAAGCAAGGAACCTAGTCCTTGCTACACACCTGCACATCCCAACATGAGGCAAAATGGCTGAGGCGACCATTCGCTAGTGCTCATTGGACTATACTTTCTGAGGGCCTAAATTTTTGGTTGAGAAGTTCGTCGGAAAACAGCCAGAGTCGTTACACAAAACTTCTTAAAATTTTATGTTTTAGTATCAAGCGTCCACTAATACGGCATAATTTTGCTTCCCTATGTTCCCATTTTTTCAAATCTTATTACTACCATGTAAAAATTTGTTTTTTAAATGTCATTTGAATGTTAATTGTCTTCATTCAAAATTAATTGAGATGATGTGAATATTTCCCTTTAATTTTCAAAAGAAAACGTGCATTTCACGTGTGAAGCATTGCGAAGATGACAGATTGGGCTGGAGTATAGTTGGATAGTCCCCCATCAAGGTTGAGGTGAAAATATACCTAGAAAGGGTGATAACCGTTCAAATTTCTCCTTCAGGATGATAAATCATTGATGATTGGAGTCAGGCCAATGAAATGGTTGTGCACACTGTTTGAGTTTCATTAAAGTAGGGCATGTACAACTAGGGCATGCATCTAGGAGAATGTGGACAACATACCTTTGTCATTCCCATATGCAAGCCTTTGTAAGCGCAAATTGAAGTAGTTATCGATTCTAGCAATTTACATAATTTGAGAGAGGAAAATGAAAAGGTGACACTTGCTCTAAATTTTTGATAGAATGTTTTTTTACAATCAAAATTGACTTGTGTAAATGCATTCAAGTCACAGTTCAGAATGTGATTGTGCCATGTTTTGCTACTGCAGGTTCTTGCATGATCATTGATCATAGCCAAACCGCGGAGTCTTCAATGTTATTAGGGATCATTGTTGGTGTAGTTTTTTCCACATTCTTCCGTGATGGATAGTGTTGTGATTGTTACAAAAATAAAGGCTACTTAAGATAGTCGTCAGATTGAAGTACTCTTGGGTACACCGCACCAATGGAATATTTCGGTCTTCGAAGCATGGTAACGGCAAGAGGTGCATTAGTGGCCAAAGGCGTGAATGGGTGAGTAACATCTCACTCAGTTCATCCACCCACTCAATTTGGGACACTCTGTCCTCTACAAGCGACATAATGGCCACGGTTGGGAATGGGTGAGTGGGAACATCATCGAAGCTCACCTACAATCCCACCCACCCACTTTCGACGGATGACCTCCGTGGATGGATTTGGGTGAGGCGATAGGATGTGTGTGACGGACAGCGGATTTTTAACGGTGAATGCATGGAAACAGTGCTGTATAAAATTAGGCTGCCGCTTGACACTTGCGGATGATTTGCGGGTTTCTTACACCAGTCTTCTGTGATGCTTGATGAGTGAGGAGTTGTGCTGTAAGTTTTGGAATTTTTTCGACGGTAAAGTTACGAGGTACCCCGTTCCGGATTTAAAAAAACGCTATCCACCCCGTTCGAAGGATTTTGATCTCCATTCGCCCCGTGTTTCGATTTTTAATCTCCATAAGCCCCGACTTTAAAATTTTGATAACATGATGCCCTGTAGCCAGAGTGTCAGTGACAGGGTACCCCGTCAGGTACATGGTCATTTTCCAGACATTTCCATTTTGTGACTTCAATGTAATCTCTCAATATAAAAATGTTATTGTCATCAAACATTTTTATTAAGTAAATGAGACCTTCCAAAAAGGCAGGGGGGATACATTGCACAACGTTATTTGGGGAGGGGGGTTTGAAAAACGAACACGTGAGCAATTCAAAGACGACACCTGACGATAAAAGGCTTTTCCATCTGTTTCTTAGGACGTGTTCCGAGAAGTATGGAAAACGCTAAAAATACCTTAGACGACTCAATACGGAAACGGGGTATATTGTGACGTTACAATATACCCCTCATGTCGGGGTATATTGTAACGAATGAATCCACCCCGCGGGCCATCGCGGGGTTTATTGCGACCAAAAACGTGAAGAAGGGGCTTTTAGGGATCAAAAAATGAGAAGCGGGGCGGTGCTTCATTTGCTCGGCGACGGGGGGTTTGGCGAGTTTAGTTTCGGAACCCGGGGTATCTGGATATTTTCTTCTATTTTCGACAAGGGCAGACAGGCTTCTTCGCGGACACCGATGGACTCAAACTACCGGGAAGTGGGTGGGATCGACATGTTTCACTCACTTTCCGGGCAGGAAATTTCTCGGCTCCGTCGTCACTGATGTCAGGAAGTAGGTGAGCCTCGATCATGTTCCCGCTCACCCATTCCCAGCTGTGGCCAATGCAAGGCACCCGGGAATATCGCGGACTTGTGTGGGTGAGCGCAATGGTTTCACCCATGTTGACCCATATTCACCAATTCCCTGGGAAAGTGCATTTCCTCACTGAACTATAGTCAGTCTGACGTGTAGATTTCTGCTGATGTCATCATTCGACTAAGGGCTCGTATGGATTGGACCGAGTTAGAAGTCGGATCCGACTTCCGAAGTCGTATCCAACTTCCGACGTCGAATGATACTCGACGCCTCCGATGTGGCACTTGGCGACTGGTGCGGTCGACCGGTATCTCGCTGGAAGAAAGCAATCCTCTGACACTCCACGTCAACAGTTATCCAAGGGCGCGCGGTTCTCCGGCTCTGGACTCGCAATCCGAGTGCCGAAGTCGGATCCGACATCCGCGCTGGCCAATCCAAACGCACCTTAAGTTTGTCCACCTATGTCCATCCATGGCGTTCCCTGTGTCGCCCAAGAAACAGAGGATAGATAGATAGATAGATTATTATGTTTATCGTCACTACTTCTCCACGGGGAATGGACGGTGGCACAGAGCCACATGTGACAGTGAGAGTCAGGAGGGACATCCACACACGACAAACCCGACCATGGATAACACGTGAACAATCCTTCATTCTGGATTGTCGGTCGATCCAGTTTTCAGGGCGTATCTGGCTTGCAAGATCGAACCTTTCAACTTCGAGGAAGTCAAGATATCCTCAAGGAGAGGCTGGTGGGCAACAGGGCCCGTCGGATCCAAGATCGTTCGGACCCGATCCCCTCTTGCCGTAAACATGCGAGGCTCCTACATGAGAGGTCACAGCGGACATGTTGCCGAGTTCAAGGTGGCTCGAACGAACTGGAGAAGTTTTGCTGGACGGCGTTCGTGTTCGGCAGCAGGGAATGTCACCTGCTGTCCATAACATCGGCAAAGGAGTTGGCTACCCCACTTCCTCGCCTATGAACACAAAAGACCACGCCTTTTTTGCGTTAAGCTGCAATCCAGAATAGCGTTCCAATGGGTCATATGTTGCTCCTTGATGTGCCCAAAACTGAATTTCCACAGCACTACCTGATCCTCTCATTACATTGTACTCAGTGAAAAGGAATCAGGAAAAGAAATATCTTCAAAATGTGCTTAAGCAATCTGTATTGTTGCAGCCAATAACTCAATAACTTATCCAAAGGATGCGAAATAATAGTCACCAATTTGGCATGAAGAAGCAGAGTCTGTTTTTAAACCATGAAACAATGATCATAGCAGCATAGACCAAAGTAAGGTGTAGCTATCCAAAGTCTGGTATCTTCATTTCACGACCGTAAAACAAGACTTTCTTCCCTCGCTTAATGTGTTGGTCAACAATAATTTGTAGACCATTCAACGACTTGCACTTTGTAACTCCATATAACAAGCCCCTCTACCACCTGGCCTAGCACTTAATACATATTTCTCAAAACCCTACAAACCCCTTTCATGGGGGGCTCGAGTTTTCATAAGTTGAGAAGTATGGTTAAAATACGTAACAGATGATAACTCATGGAAAATAATTACCCTATTTTGGAATTTCCACACGATCCTACCAATGGGCTAGCAATAATAGTTTCTTGGATATATGGGTATATGAAACTTTTCTTATTAAAAACGTTTTGTAATGGTAGTGGTCCTTTTGTGACTAAGTGTGGAAACTAAAACTTAGGCCCTTCACATAATCGTCTGAGGAGGGGGCACAACTCTGCACCTCAGCCATTTTAGCTGAGACGAATCATCCCAAAAGGCATTTTTGTAAACATGCATCCGAATCCTACTTGATCCACATAACACAGCGAAGTGAAAATGGGACCCTTGTTGCACTAAAAAAGGAGAGAGGAAGTGACAAGATGAAATCTCCATTGCAACACTCCTCTTGCCCCAAATCCACAAGAAAAACGAGTTATGTTTGACCCATAATCTACCCCAAAAACTCTTTCATAGACAAGAACACCTAAAGAGGCTAGCCTCAAGTCTCTAAAACAGATAGTAACTATTTAAGGACCATCTATCAAACTCAAAAAATGTTCCCCATGCTACATTCCTCCCCATTTTCTTTGACTCATCCAGGTTCAAAATTAATCTTGAAGGTTTGATCATCATGTACTTCATCATGGAAAGCATGGAACAGATAGTGTGCTTAAGAGAACGTTATGTACTCTTACAAAATTTTGTATGATTCCATTTTGTTCACGCACAATCAACCATAACCATATGTGGTTCTTGTGATTCTGGTAATTCATCGACAACATCCGAAGTTCATCGCGTGATCGCTTGGCATTGGCCGAGAAGAAACACGTAAAATCTTTGAACGCTCTTCAAAAGCGCTTGTGTCTCTTCACCGAAGACTCATCACACCTGTGTATCAAGAACATTTTCTACCCGAGAAGAGGAAACATAATATGAATTGTCCCACATTCCGTGTGGTATGTCTTGAGCAAGCTGTTGTTTTTACACCTCATCCCTATGTGCAAGGAATTTCCCTATGACTGATGAACCGGGCATCCCCACATAAACCATCCTCGTCCAAAAATCACTTTCCCATGTCATTCAGACATTATTTCTTCCTTGTGGTTTCTATGGAGATGAAATATCCCCGTAACATTGTTAGTATCTATAATTAAGGATTTCAGCAAAATTTCTCTCGGTTATAACCATGTTTCATAAACACGCATAAGCCTACCAGACCCCTTTTAGCATCCGTGGGCTAGTTGGCTGAACTCAACCAACTTCCATCAAGCCCATGCAACTCGCATGCTTGCACAAGCTTAGGGTTATGAGGGACCAAGGTCCTAAGACACGGTTGATTAGCACAATTGTGGCAAAGGTTGTACTCAACCTTGAAGGAGGTGGCATTAGTCTTCTACCATGCACAATTGTCGTCAAAGTCTCTCATCAAATACAACAATGCGTTGACCTACATCATCTCCTTCTCAACCATCATCTCCTTATTTCAATCTGAAATGAATCTCACAAGCTCCCGTTATTTTTCCTATGAAAAGCACTTCAATTTTAACTAGGTAAGCTAAGATGACCGATGGATTGCATCCACAAACAACGTGTTCATCAAATGGCACTCCCATAATCAATGTAAAATGATCACATTCCATGTACTAAAAGTAGAGGAGACACCTTTGTGTCGTAATTTCCATGATAGTGTACTTCAATACTTCATAATCACATCTAGTGATCTCATAATTTCTAGTTCCTAAATTATTCTCCTTTCATATAATCTTGTCAAAGAGCTCCTTTACAGAAACCAGAATGGAATTTTCTTGCAAAATCTTGTTGAGATGTTATGATCTCCTTTGACATATAGGAAAACATGCATCCTTTTGTGGAAATTTCTCGTAAAATGAAACCCAACAACAAATCTTGGATGTAGTTTTCCACGTCGCAACAAATCTAGTTGCTTCAATATATTTGATTGTGTAGATTTTCTACTTCCATTCAATACATTATTTCTATATGCCTTTCTTAAGGCACTTGTAGATTTTATCACCCTCATAAAACACATCTATCAAATAACCACCATATGTGATACCATTGTAACATCAAATATCATACTTTTCTTCAACAATTTACATCAATTGAACCATCCCCCAAAAGCAAGGGATTTGAGTTGCTTTCCCATGAATTTCAAGATCAAAATTGTCTTTTTATTACAACATATTCAATATGATCTTTGTCAACTATTTATTTTGTTAAAAAACGATTTTGGTTTTGTTATGCACATCCTTCTAGTAGAGACGGTGCTACACCATACCTTTGGAATGATCAGAATCCATCAACACAATGTTTGATGATTGTTTGGTAAATGACTAATGAACCATGTCCCAATTTCCTAAAGGTCAAGACTCTTTTAAAACATCCATAACATCAAATGAAAAATCTTGTTTCTTAATTCACACTTTTAATATTCCTTTCAAATGAAAATCCTGCTACGACACACTGGTCATTAGTTTGTCACAATGTTCAATATGCCTTGTTACACGGTCCGTTAGAGCATCAAGCTATAAGTGCAAGGACACCATAAGCATAAAGCAATCGGCTTATATGATGTTTCCAAGGTCATAGGCTTGTCGCGCAATACCTAGAACCTGATGTGATCTGAAATATAACGTAGCTGGTTTGAAAACTATGGGATTTTCATGAACCTATGGAAGTGTAGCAGTGAAATAGGAGTGTTGCTTTTTTTCTTTATACATGAAATTTTCATGAAAGTGGATGATCTCATGTCGACAATATTGCTTTACACACTTTTTTTTCTATCAACCTCCAACATGTTTCACCAACTAAGTGATTTTAGAGTGAAGGTGTAGCCTTTTACATTTTGACATTCAGTCCATTTCATCATACAAAAGAAAATGACTCTTGCAATATCCAACCACCGCATTGTAGCAACGTAAATACTTTAGAACCCATAGAAGAGTCACCGCTCCTCTCTTGTGTGTTTGAAATCCCCTCTCTTAGAGATATTTCATTGAGGGGTCATAATGTTCGTCCTTATCGTGTTTTAAACAACTTGTGCATTTTCTGTCATTGGTAGACTTTTGTACCAAGATTTCTACACATCACTCACTCACTTTTGTGTTTCAAAGGTTTTATCACTAATTATTTATTCAAGGATCTCATCCTTCACACATTCAACCATGGACCCATGTTCTCATCAACCATGTCTAACTATGCACACAACCTAAAACAGTCTGCAATGCATCTTGGTACATGACATGAAACCATTATGCTTTTAATGCATGTGATGCAGTTCAGGACAAACAATTATGATCTTCAGGTCCATCGTTGTGTACATGTAAAATGATGTCAAACATCTTGTCTTGAATTTTGTATAATGACACAGGAAGTATGTTCAACTTGTCATGACATAGGCATGAAATGAGCTCAATTGTCCAAAAATCACACTTTCTTTTCACCATTGAGCATAATGGGATGTGCGCGTTGTTCTAAATCCTTCAAAATGACTTGTTTAATTTAATGGTGTCATCATTTTTTTAATATCAACAAATATCATCAGCTTCAATAAATGTCATAAGACCATTATGATCATTCATCTATCAAAGCTGCCCACAACTTGATTTCATGATAAACACATAAAAAGTTAGCAAACAAGTTTCTCGTGCATGTTGTACATTTGTTTTATGCATTTCATGAATAAGGTACAAAAATATATATCATATAATTAAATTCATTGAAAAGAGGGTAACCTCTGGTATTTCTTCAAACACACTGAACTCTCCAAGTCATGGAATTCTTGCATCTTTTGGAATTTATTATTTTAATGACATGCTTTTGTACCACATTCTATGTATGGGTAGGAAGGAGTTCATCAGCCTTTAGCATGGTCTCAGTTTGAGAATATCCTCTTCAAAGCACATGTGATTCAGTCATTAAACATTTTCTTGTGCTTTCTTCAAGAGTACCTCTCCACAGTGCCATCAAGAGAGGCAAATGTGTTTTCTTCAAAATTTTGGCACTATCGATGAAGAATTATTATTTTCTTATTTATTACAACATTTGCAAACACATCACCACAACCATCTATGATGATTTCTACACATACTAGTTATTTCTCTATTTCAATAATTTTACAGTATGACCATCTTAGAATTAGTTGAAAGGCCTTGCAAACATGGGACGACGTGTTTCCGGTGCTTCAAATAACATGCTTGATGCACTTGCCCATAGAACCAACCTGTGCATATGTCATATGCATTCAATCAAAAGTATACCACAAAAAGCTGGTTCTTAAATCGACATCCACAATTCTAATGCAATCTATACTTATGAAACCTTACCTCTATGTACATGAATGTAAAAAAGTCATGAAAATTTTGTCATGCATGACCAATACTCTGAACAAGTTTAAGGCCATAGTGCTTTCGACACTCACATCATTGGTGCATTTGGCACCCATTCAAAAGTGCAACATGTAGCTCTTGTTAATCATATAATTTATGTTTATGCAGAAATGGGCATTCAGCACACATGTCCATGTTTCATCCCACACGCTCATCAACTATGCATTCAACACTCATGGTAATGGTACGTTCTACAATCACCTGAATGCCCTAATTTAAATTTCCATGTCACACATCTTTGAGATACAACTTGCACTTGTCCATCTTCCGTGATCACCCATTGTAAAGGGATTCCCAACATTGTCTGTGTGTTGGGTGAAATCAACACTTGCTTTCTTCTTTCATCAATTTTCAAACACAAATGGACTAATTGACATCCTTGGTAAAATTGGCACCCGCGTGGACAAAAACATCTACATCGCCTTCACCAAAACCTAGTAGATCATGAGCGATGCATTTGGAACTAGCTTCATGAATGAAACCAACAATTGTGAATTAAAGTCATCCACAACTTGCTTTCATATGTGGATTCTAAATTGGCAAAGGTTTGACAACAAGGACGTGCTTTTGCTGGAAGTGCAATCAACAGTGACATCTATGATGTAGCAGACTCCCGTGTCAATGTGAAATTGACACATTTTGCCTTGTTGTAGCAACAAGATGGGTCATCAAGTTGACACAACATGTGCGGTGCCTTTCATTATTTGAATTAATAATTTGTACTCATGTACATCACCATTATTGTTTTCTTACCCGTTGTATACCATAGTAGTCATTTTTCATAAACAATATTGTGTAACACATGTACAACCCGCATAATGCCATGAGAGGGCTCTTAAAATATAACCCCTTCCGAGTTTTATTATGACATACCCCAAGCTTTCAGTTTGATTCACAAAATTTGGGTACTATCACTATTACATTTCTGGCTTTGCATCCTTTTTTTCTTGTATTCAAAATTATATATTCATCCTGTGGAGAAACTCTTCTATCAAAAGGGACAATTTCTTGTGTACAAGGAAAAATATTATTTTTGTAACCTTTCCATTTTCAAAATACTTATGACCTATGACATATTCCTATGCTCATGCTTAGATTTGATTCGTTCTTTTAATGGTAAATTGGGCTCCATCATCAAGCTTGTCTTTGTTTTCGTGAGAACGCCTTGAAGACCTTTAAAAAACTCACAATAGAAGGATCTGCATATGTTGAGCTTACAACCTGTGTCTCTCATCGCAAAATATTTGCTAGTTGAGCCACCCTGGCTACGATAATCGAGACGTCTGCATAAAATTACGTAATAAAATTTTCATATCCATTGCATCCTTTACAAGGGTGCCGGAAATGATTGGTCCCTAGGGGAGGGGAGGAGACAGGTGGGAAGTTCCTCCTCCACTCAATTTCCTCCATTCTCTCCTGAAGACCTTCCCTCTTCTCTCATTGACCCTCGGGGGTATCAGTCCCTCTTTAGGAATTTTTATGCAAGGCGTACAAGCCCTACATCCCTTTGGGGTTGAATAAGAGAGGTAGGGAATGACATCACCCTCCTTCCTTTGGGATTTCCACCCCCTCTAAGGGAGGTAAGGAGAAAGACATCCCGTCCCACCTTCTTCGAATTGTTTGTAATGCAAGGGTTGAAGGAGAAGGGGGATTTTCTCCTTTCTCTCATTCATGCCATGGATGCCTCAGAAGAGGGGTAGGGAAGATTTTCTCCTTCTCTCCCTCTATGGTGCCTTCACCACCTAAAAGGAGAGGGACATGGGAGCAATTATTTCTTCCCACCATCTAAGATGCCCTCCTTGCCTGAGAGGACTGGGGGACTAGGGTAATGCTTTATCTTTTGCTCTCTGGAACTGTTGATTCTTTAGAGAAGAGATAGAGGGAATTGGCATTCCTCCTCTCCCACTTTAAAAGTTTTGGTTCTTAAGAGGAGAGGAAGGGTGTATATCACTCCCACTCTCCCTAACTACCGTAGTTGACACTTGAGAGGAAAGGGGAGTGCACCCTCTCTCCCCATATCACCCCTATTGGTGGTTTCACTACGTATGAGGGGTGATGAGATAGTGGAAGAGAAGACCACCCCCCCCTCGTCCCCCACTTGCAAACTGTTGGCGGCGTGAAAATTTTGTGGAGTTAGTAGTACATCTCCCAACCTGTTACTCTTTCTTTTTTTGATTTCTCAGGCGAATGGCCCTCTTGACTCTCAGTTCCTCAACTTCTTCAAGAGCACTA
>SZWC01000426.1:21703-31965 GCA_023375785.1 Penium margaritaceum
GCGTCAAGCATGGCAGGAGATGCGGTGCAGCGGCTCGGTGCGCTGTTTCTAACTCTACTGAAGAGGCAGAGCGAGCTGCCTGCCACCGGTTACAGAATGATAGCGGATTATGCGCAGGTAGGTGGAAAGAGATTTCTACATGGTCTTGTGCCTGGTGCAGATTGCTTGTGGATCGTGTCCATCCTATCATGCAGTGTTTTTTTGTTTCTTTTTCTGAGGCTACCTTGGAGTCGTTGTGCACAAGCTGCTTGCCATGGAGACTCTCAAATTGAGAGTTTGTTGAACACGTGTGGTGCGATGCTGTGCGGTGCAGTGTGGTGTGGTGCAGTTTGGTGCGGTGCGGTGCGGTGTGGTGTGGTGTGGTGTGGTGTGGTGTGGTGTAGTGTGGTGTGGTGTGGTGTGGTGTGGTGTGGTGTGGTGTGNNNNGGTGCGGCGCGGTGCGGCGCGGCGCGGCGCGGCGCGGCGCGGCGCGGCGCAGTGCGGTGCGGTGCGGTGCGGTGCGGTGCGGTGCGGTGCGGTGCGGAGCGGTGCGGAGCGGTGTGGTGTGGTGGGACGCGACCTCTCTCCTTGTTGGGACTGAGAGGGAGAAGGAGAGGATAGAGGAAGGGGAGGACGTTGGCATGTGGTTGCAGGAAGGGAATGGGCTGGCGGTGGAGTGCAAGTGTTAAGCCAGGGGGGGTTTATTCTTTTGGTCCTATGGAAAGGGACACCCTCAGGCATACTTGATTGGCCAGGGCTTGAAGAAGCTCATGGAAGGGAGGGAGGGAACAAGGGAGGGATTGATGGACAGTTGGATAGTGTGAGACAGCAGAAAGGACGAGGAAGTGACATAGAATTGCTAGGGGAAGGAGCGGGCATGCAGAGGGCACTGAAAGGAAAAGGATCAGAAACTCATGAACCCTAGGTGTATGGAGAGGAAGAAGACATGGTAAAGACGATAGCCAAGAAGGAGGGAGGGGGGGGGGGGGGGGGTGTATGCTTGCAGAAAAGGGGTGGAAGGAAAAGGTCAGGAAAAAAATGAGAGTGGTAGGGTGAGGGGTATGTGGTCCATATGGGTGTGTGTTTGTTTGGGTGGGGTTGTGGGTGTGGGGGTTTGTGCGTACGTACATGCATACGTTCCTGTCAGTGTTGCCCTCGACCTTCGACTTTTGGTCAAAAGGTCGAGGTCGCAGGGTCGATCCTTGACCCTGGGTCGCGACCCCGACCTTTGGGGTTGAGTCGACCTCACCGCGGTGAGGTCAACGCCGCGGTGCTTCCGCGAGCAACGGCCGGCGAACGGCAGGCAGTTTTTTTTTTTTGTGACCTATCGTACCCATCGCTGCTGCTACTCCTCCTGCTGCTGCTCTACTGCTACTGCTACTGCTGCTGCTGCTGCTGTTGCTGTTGCTCCTGACCATCGCGCGGCAAGACGCAGCAGCGGAAGCTGACAGCTGGAGGCCGAGAGGTGGACGGCATGACCTCGCGGGGGGGGGGGGGGGGGGGGGGGGGGGGGGGACAGTGGAGTGAGGGGAGGCGGACGGCGGAACGACAGGAAGTGGACGGCGTGGCAGGGGGAGGTGGACGGCGGAACGGGGGTGACGCGCNTCAACTGAGGCGCAGTGCGGATTGCGCGTCAGTTGACTGCGTCAACCCTCGCAACTGCCAGTTCGCCTTGCAAACAGGCAGTTGCGAAGGAGGTTGTGCGTTCACTGGCGCGCAGGGCTGCCTGCGCGTCACTTGAGGCGCAGGCAGCCCTGCGTTTCAGTGGACGCGCAGTCCACTCATTGCCTGCGCCCGTAGCTGCACAGACCTTCCATTTTTTTTTCGCTGTCTGGTCAAGCTTGGGAGGAGGTGGCTATCCAGACAGATGAATTAATGCACCCGGTTTCCAAAACTCACATAGATTGTTCACAAGCATGGATTATGATTTATCATCCAAATTCAGATTTTTACATCATTTTTTAAGATAACTCGCGAAGGGGATCCCACCCCTGAAATTTCAGGAAGTTTCAGAAACTTTTTCGCCATCGACCCTTCGACTCTACGGACAGGCTGGATTACGTAGAGTCTACCCTTGACTCTACTTTGACTTCGCAGGGTCGAGGTCGACCGTACATGGTTGCCACGTGCGTGTGTGAGCTCCCGCTTGCACACCCACGCTCGTGCATGCGTGTGTGTGTGTAATCGTGCATGCATGCGCACTCGTGCGTGTGCGGGGGGTGCTTGCGTATGTGCATGCGTGCGTGTGTGCTTGAGGGGGGGCAGACGATTGGGCGGGCAGGTGGGCGCATGGGCGAGCGGGCGGGCGGGCGGGTGGGCAAGCAGACAGGCGGGTGGGAGGGTGGGCAGGCGGTCTGGCGTGCTGCGCGCATGCACGGCATGCTCGAGCGTGCAGCGTGTGTGGTGTGCCGGGTGTCTGGGGGTGAAACAGGAGGCATGAAAGCGAGGACATGAATGAAGTGATGTGAAGCATGAAGCGTGGAATGTTATCCTCAACATATCTCCCTTTCAACCTAAAGCTTGTTAACGGTGAACTCAGGTCGAGTTTCTTACCCGAACTCGACTCGAACTCGAACTATGAGTCGAACTCGAACTCGTGAGTTCGGGTCGAGCTCAACTCGGCGAGTCCGACGTAGAGTCCGAGTTACCCTCTCAGGGCCCGAATCGAGTTGAACTCGACTCGGGTTCGGCGAGTCCGAGTTTGAACTCAAACTCAGACTCAAATTGCCCATATGGCGGTTTGAGTTCGAGTTCAGAACTCGGACTCGGGAAACTCGGAATGCCATCTGAGTCCGAGTCCGAGTTCGAATCAGGCTCTTCCAGTCCGGGTCGAGTGGAGTCGGACTCGGAAAACGCGACTCAAGTTCGAGTTTGAACTCAAACTCGCGAGGTTTCCGAGTTCGAGTCGAGTTCAACTTGAAAAAACTCGGTTTACAACCTTGTTTCAACCCGAGTTGGCCTGAATGGCTTCCGTTTCTTTAATTCTCTTCCCCAGGGCTGTTGATTCCATTTTCCAGTGCAGAAGAGTTAAACTAAAAATCTGGAGAATCTGTCTGGCACGTAGTCAAACGTAGAGAATTGTCACTGGCAATTCAATCGCTGATTTGTTTGTCTGAATTCTATTCGCTTTCGGAGATTCAACTCATTCGATTTCTGAAATCAAATTGATTTTTTAAACGTATTACTTTTTTAAACCTAAATGAACATGACAACACGGTGGGGAGGATGCCAAAGTCCTTCACGCCACCATCAAATTGATTCAGACAAACGTTAGACTACAAACAGTTCGTATGGATTTTGCGGGTGGGACTCCATTTGTTGGTCAACTGGCTAACATGCCGTTATCGTCACAGAAAGACATTTTATGGTACATGAAGTCATGCCCTGTTTGGTTTCCGTATTGAAAATCAATTCAATCGATTCGACAGACCAACTCGCTAGTCGATCACAAGTTGGAGGTGGTGGTGTTGCAAACCATTTTGATTTATCATGGAATTGTGAAGGTTCGATTACTTTACAGAAATGAAAAGAGGAAATTCTAGCGATTTTCATTTCAGTTTAATCGCAGGAAAACCGAATAAACAGCCCTACTCTTCGTGCTCCGTTTTTTTTTTTTTCCTTCTCATTCTCTTTTTCGTGGTGGTAGAGGGTAACACGCGTGAGCAACACGTGTTACCCTCTTCCGCGCTGCACACTCATTGACATTGTTCCGCGCTCGAAAGAGTGTAGCTGTTGTTGGATTGAGCGCCCTCACAACTAGTGCCATGTGCTCATGCCTCCCTGTGGAACTTTTGAAACTTTCCTTGTGGTAACTCCCCCCCCCCCCTTTTATCTTTGGAACTGTTAAGTAAGGTGTCGTTCTTACAATATCAAATTCGATATTAACATCGATATCGACCTCAATATCCATGTTTACTATTGATATCGATATCGATATCGATAGCGGGTTGATATCGATATCGATATCGGGTCGATATCGATATCGATATTGATACATGAGGAGGATGAGGCATGGGCCTCCTTCTTCCCCTATGTCTTCAATATCGGCCCGATATCGGCCTTGTGGCCGATATCGGGTCTTTTTTTTTCTGTTTCACGATGTCGGTTTCGATATTGACCAATACATGTCGATATCGATATTTCTTGATATCCATACCTAGCGGCTTGCTTGGCCGCTTGATATCGACAGATATCGAGCATGAGGGCTGATATCGACCGATATCGAGCGATATCGGTCGATATCGGATCAATATCGCGCGATATCGAGCTGACTGAGAACAGAGAGATGTTGCACACACATGTATGGTATGACATGTTGTTGGAGGATGCAACTGTACAGTATGCGTTGTTTGAGGCATTGGGGATGGAGAGGCTTAAGAAGCCGCGCGACACGCTTACTGAGGTGGGTGTTGGTGAGCAGTCTAGTCCATGGGTGGTTTGGGGCACGAAGCCTGGAGTGGGGGTGCGGCACATTTCAAGCGCAAAGGGCGGCCCGGGTGGGATTGTTGTTTGCGATGGGCCGCCAGTAAAGAGGCCACGAGAGGATGGAGAGCCGGAGGAGGAGAACAACGAGGGCGTTGGTGGAGGGGGAAGGGAAGGGGGAGGCGAAGGGAGTGGCGGGCGGGGGGGAGAGATAGAGGGTGGGGGTTTGGTGGCCGAAAGGAGCGAGGGAAGAGGGGGTGNGGGTGTTGGTGAGCAGTCTAGTCCACGGGTGGTTTGGGGCATGCAGCCTGGAGTGGGGGTGCGGCACATTTCAAGCGCAAAGGGCGGCCCGGGTGGGATTGTTGTTTGCGATGGGCCGCCAGTAAAGAGGCCACGAGAGGATGGAGAGCCGGAGGAGGAGAACAACGAGGGCGTTGGTGGAGGGGGAAGGGAAGGGGGAGGCGAAGGGAGTGGCGGGCGGGGGGGAGAGATAGAGGGTGGGGGTTTGGTGGCCGAAAGGAGCGAGGGAAGAGGGGGTGGTCGTGTTGGCGGGCGGATTGGAGGGAGAGGACGTGAAGGGGGGCGGGGGAGAGCTCGTAGTCGGGGGCGCTCGGCGGGCATTGCAGCGGGTGGGACAGTAGATGTGGCGGTGTGCGGAGCAGTGGGCGGTGCGGCGGGCGGCAATACAAAGGCCGGGGGGTGGTCATTGGCCACAGCTGCGCATGCGAGGAGAGCACAGACTGCTGCACAGAGGCGGGGGGCTACGCTGATCGTGAACGAAACATGGGACCCACCAGGAACACCAAGGCGGGCATGGGCGGGAATCTGGCGACGCGAGAGGCAGTGAACTAGGCACCGGGTTGGAATGCAGAGAGATACGAACCAGTAGCACGAAAGGCGACATCGGAGCATGCGTATGGCAACCCGTGCTGGATTCAGCTGTACGAGCCGACGGAGGACCCGGGGTGGTGGTTGTACGTCGCATGCAACCAGAGAAAGGTGGGGATACAGGGAAGTCAGACGAACTTGAAGTCCCACCTCAAGGCCATGCACAAGACGTGTGCATACGACATCTTCTGTTCCCCCCCAAGAAGCAGAGGGCCACAGCCATGGTGAGGTGATCCAGCGCGCCGTGGTTAGTGGGGATCCGGAGTTCAACGACCATGTGCAGAAGGAGTGGCAGAGGAAGTTGTGGGTGAAGGAGAACTTGGCTTGGTGCATGGTGGAGAGTGAGGAGTTGAAGGGGTGGGTTGGGTCGTTGACCCCACGAGCCACGCTGTCGAACAAGGAGCAGTTGAAAGTGAGTGTAGAGATAGATTGGGGTCTCTACAAGTCCTTTGTGAAGGAGAAGCTGCACAACGCAATGACAAAGATACACGTCCCTGTGGATGTTTGGACAGGCTAGAACAAAAGATCGTACATTAGCATCACAAGCCACTGGCTGGATGAGCAGTACCGCCATTCTGTCGCCAATCTGGACTTCGTGCTAGTAGCGAAGCGCCACACGGGGAGGTCCCTTGCGCAGGCGTTGCACTGGGTGCTCTTCACTGTGTGGGAGCTGTGCGGCTGCATCGGCGCTGCCACTTTTGACAATGCCTCTAACAACAAGGCGATGCAGCCGGCACTCGTGGAGTTGTACCCACACATTTCAACTCTTGGTTCTTCGGTTCCTTCTGCCACGTGCTCAACTTGGCGGTGCAAAAGATCTGGCATCAAGTAATGTGATGGATCGGCTGTTGTCAAGGGTGCGGGCGGTTGTATGGTCCATCTGCTTGTCGCCCCACTTGACGGAAGAGTGGCGGCAGCTGCGGCCTGGTGTGGCACAGAAGTTGGTGCAGGATATGACCACGCGCTGGGGCAGCACATTCTAGATGCTCAAGGCGTTCAAGGACACGGAGCAGACGCGCTCCAAGTGGATTACAGGCTGGACACAGTTGGAACGGCGACCCTTTGAGTTGGACCATGCCAAGGCCGAGTTTCTGGAGGCGGTGGTGTTGTTGCTCGGCCCTTTTGATCACGTCATCACCCAGATGGAGTCTGACAAGCGTCCCACGCTTCACCAGGTGCTGCCTTACTACTTCGACCTTCGCTACCACTTGCAAGAGGTGCGTGGACTCATCACGACACCGACTTCACTATGCTCGTGCATTGACGCTCCCTACGGGCTGTTGGCAGAATACGCCAGCACCAAGGGGGTGACGTATGTGAACTGGGCTGCAGTCATGCTCGACCTAGAGCATGGCGTGAGCTGGTTTGAGGAGCGCACTACTGTGGGGCACAAGGGGTTGAGGGAGAGCATGGCCCGGCTGCGCAGGGTGGGAGCACAGTACATGGGAGTGGGACAGGCGAGACGTGAGGAGAGACGTTGAGCGGCATCATGTGGTGGAGGGCAGAGTAGCAGCAATGGTAGCGAGCAACAGAGCACTTTAGCGACTGGGAGATGGAGATCACTGCCACAGTGGTAGGGGTTACGCGGGAGGGGTCGGCAGGCAGATACGCCCGACGGGCGAGATGAGTGGCAGGACGAGTTGGACAAGTTCTCGATCTAGAGGTTGGGGACCGATTTGCCTGGTGGTCCTGTAGACTTTTGGAAGTCCGAGGTGATGGCTGTGGATTGCCCAACCCGACGTCCATGCCATCCCCGCCTCCTCAGCTGACGTTGAGAGGGTATTCAATGAGAGCAAGGGGGTGATCGGGGAGGGATGCCACCGGCTGAAGTGCGCCACGATCTGCGTCATCATAGGCCTAAAGTCGTGCCTATGATCAATTTATGCTATGTTCCCTGTGCGCTATAGGGGGTTGCGCCCAGCGGCACTAGTAGCAGCAGTAGCAGCGGGAGCAGCAGCTGCAAGAGGAGCGGCGGGTACGGCGGCAGTAACAAGGGCGACAGCAGGAGCAGGAGCAGAGGCAGGTGCAGGAGCGATAGCTGCAACGATAACAGGTGCCAGCACGTCATCTCAGCCATCGACGACAGCCGTGCCCCCATCGGCATGACGACCAGCACGTCCACTTGTCTCACTGTTGCTGCAGGAGTTGTGCTGGATATATCGTTGGATGCACTTCGTTGCACACCTCTGCTCTTTCGACTGTGCTCTTTCATTCATTGCGCACGCTGCTTGCTGTTCCTTCCTTGAAACCTCGCATCGTGCGTTACTTCTCATTTGTGTTATGCAGTGCCATGCTTGAATCCGTGACCATGACCCATAAAATGTGCGTGTGGTAGCCAAACCCCAAAAAAGAACGGATGCCGTTCCAGAGAATGACGTGAACATGACATGACATGAAGTGATGGACAGGGTGGCGAACATTACCATGATGTCCAATGGTGTATGAGGTAGCTAACACTGGCGCAATGTAATCATAACGGGCACTGCCTCTCCACTCCTGCCCTCCGCCTCCCCTCCCCCCTCCCCCTACATGAAGAGGTCAATATGTGTGCATGATTGTATTTTTCTAAAATGCTTCGCAAAGCGTTTAGAAAAATACAAAGCTGCTTTCATCCCATGTGCAGTGCAGCAATGTCGGTGGTGTTTCCGTTCTGTTCAGTCGGTTTGTGTTTTTTTGCAGTTGGTTTTTTTTTTTAGCATCACACAGACTTGCAGTGAAATTGAAAAATGTACACCCAGGAGAAAAAGGGGCACCCTATGAATCATCGATGCCGACATCTACATCGAAATATCGACCTCGATATTTCGATATTGACCTCCCAAGGGTCGATGTTGATATTGCAATAGTGCTACCCTGCCGTAAAGTAAAAAGGTTCCACAATGGGCTGCCATGGACAGGCAGAAACACATGTCAGGGAAGGAAGGAGTGTCTTCGTCTGGGCATGCGTGCCACAGCGGAAGCGGATGGTCGTGCACTGGCTCTCAATGCCCGCAATGGAGGCACGCCGGGCTAAGGCCCCCCCCACAGTGCCCTGAGCCCTTCGGTCCACAGCCTCAACGGAGCACTGCAGTGTCCCACGCGAACGACAGAGCCTCGACAGGCATGCGAGGAAGGCCTACACTTTGTTTCCCAGGCAACCCAGTGTCTCCTAGACGAACGCCCACAAGTAGTGCCCCCTCCGTGGTGTGGTTGCATACTTATCCACCCCCTTCTATGCCGCACAGACGACCTTGTGGCTGGCCGGCTGGCTAGGTGGCTTGCTGCCTGCTGGCCGCTAGCTATCCGTTGCAGGATGGCTGGCTGGCTGCTTGCTGATGGCTGCTAGTGGCGAGCTGCCGATGTTGGCGGCCTAGATACGCACCATCCTCCTGTACTGGTGCTGCTGACGTCATTATCATTTTTCCTCCGTACTATTGGTCGTTATCATTGATGCTTGGATTTGGTTTGTTTTTCTTTGGTCTATGTTTCGCTCTTTTCAGCAACTTTGTTTTTTTCACCTATCTTCATCTGTTAACTCTCTTCTACTTTTTCCTCACTTTTTTTTTCTTCTTTTCTTGGTGGTGGGGTTCTAACCAGCTTTCCCATCCTACTGGCACCACAGGCTCTCAGGGCAGTTGCCCCAAGTGGACTCTCAAGCACTGGCCAGCCCAGCCCAAGAGCAGCCTAGATGAATCTGTCACATCTGGGACCTGAAGCCTGGCCTCCTGCGACAAAGTGTTGCACTCATACCATTGGGATAGGCTTCGCCTATCCCAATGGTATGGCATTCCTTACTGCATTCCTTACTGTTTACCTTCATCTTTGCTTGAAAAGATATGTTTACTTCGATAAAGCGAGCAGGCAAGAGCTGCCACGGACTGGCACCACTTCATGGTTAGTTTTTTTTTTTTTTTTGATAAAGCGGCCACCTTCAGGACAAAAAGGTGGACAAACTCCCTGCCTGGCCACGAGCAAAGACACGCACGACCCCACACAGGACCGTGTGCATTCCTGCACATGGACCATTAGGAATGTATTCAACTTTTTTTCAGCTTTCTTTTCGTTGTTTTTTTCCAACCTTCTCGTTCCCTTTCTTGGACTTTCTTTCATGCTTTCCACGTGGTGTCATTTCATGCCATGCCAGCATGTCTGGGCATCTGCGGCCGCCTACTTTGACATCGGCCCACAGACCAAGTTCGCAGCAGCTGTCGGATTGTGCGCCTTGACAAACGTGCTCATGCCCCGCCGCCGCATGCACCTTGTGGGGGTGGGGCCCGCCAACATGGGGATGTGGCAGCCGCTGCTGTCCACGCTGTGCAAGCGCGACATCAGCATTGGTATTCCAGAGGCGGTGCGCATCACCACGATAAGCCCTGCCTTGACCAACTGCGCTCCACTCAACAATGCCGCTCGTGCAGCTGCTGCAAAGGCTGGCGAGAATGTCCTACGAGATGCCGCTCTACGCTTGGGAATCAAATCGTTTGAACACCGACAGGTGTGAATCCCTCCGTTCNNNTCCCTTCGTCCCTCCCCTACCCCCCCCCCCCCCCCCCCCCCCCCCCCCCCGTCCCACAGGGGGAGCATTTTCCGACACGTTTCAGCAAGAGCATCATCAAATCCTGGGTGGGCTTTCATGGCAGACATCTGGTCGCAGAATCACTTGACGTAGCAAGCGAGTGAGTGTGTGGTTTGCGTGTGAGTGTGTGGATGCCAAGTTGAGGTGGGATGAGGAAGTGCCTCCCTCCTGTTTCTGTGGGACACCACTCCCTTGGCCCCCTCTTCAAGTGTGAGTGTTGCCTTGC
Organism: Penium margaritaceum; assembly: GCA_023375785.1. NCBI lineage: Eukaryota > Viridiplantae > Streptophyta > Zygnematophyceae > Desmidiales > Peniaceae > Penium > Penium margaritaceum. The sequence goes on from SZWC01000426.1 coordinate 31,774, forward strand.
CACCTCCTAGTGAGGAGGGCCAAGTTGTCCTACTTCATATTCTCAGCAACGTGGCAACGCAAACATCCATTTGCTGATGCAGCAGCGCTTCGTTAACCATGTGGTTAAAGTCTCCAACCCTCAAACCTTTGTCGTGTAGTTGTTGTCGCATAGTCACGCACGCACACACACACACACACACACACACACACA
>SZWC01000426.1:41945-60590 GCA_023375785.1 Penium margaritaceum
TCTCGCCTGCAAAGCAACGTCGACTATGTGGCCGCCATGTTTGACCTACATGACGAGGTGGGAGGGAGGACGAGGCGGCGGCACATGGTGGTGATGGAGGACATGGTGATGGGACAGCTGGCGATCCAGGCCCTGCTGCCATATGAGGAGATTTGTGTCATGACCCGCACGGCCGACATGTGGGCTAAGGAATTTGCACGGTGCGGGCTGCGCCCGGCTGGGGGTCTGCAGAGGGTTTTTGGGTCGCTGCAGTCGGTGCTGGAGGGCGATAGAGTGCACCCCGCACTGAAGGTGTTTCCGCACCGGTACTTGGAGAACACCGTGCAGCGATGCTGGAAAGGCCAACCGATCTTGTTCGGCTCGTTCTGGACGTCGTGATGAGGATGTTGTGATGGTGTGTCAAGTCTTTGGCGAGTTGATGCATGCATGCATGCACAAAGGCATGTGCTAGAAGCAGAGTCGCTGCAATCCGCTCACGGTACGATGACTCCTGGGCTTTGAGTGATGTGTGCCCATAGTACGAAGCCAAAGTTCTTCCTCCACCTAAGTTTCAAGGCATTGAGTGAACAACAAAAAAAACTCCAACATAAGCAGAGTATTTGCCTGTGTGAGAACTTGCAATGTCACCATACTTTTGAGCTATGATGCCAAGCTATTACTCTATCGTATGGCCATGGAGAATGGAAGAGGCTGTGGCGAAGGATCGGCTCAAACACAAAGCTTGGAACATGGAGATTTCCTTGTAAGCGAAGACTGCATGCGGTTGTGTCACGAGAGCAAATGGTTCGAATGGTTTACGGACACGAGATGCATGAACCCAAAAGGTGGAAGACATTATTCTTTCAATTTTCACATTTGTTGCCATTGTACAAAGCACTGCTTCAAGTGTTCTAGTTAGTCTTGAACATGTGACTATGCAGGTGACCTCCTAGCAACGCACACGTGCACTCCTTCGCAGGCAATTCCTGAGACTCGTACACACATGGAGCTCTCCGGTCGGTGCTGTTACAACGTACGTGTCTCAGACCGCATGGCTCTAGCGTCATTGCCTTCTAACGAGCTTTGATAGTCAATCAAGATTGTGGGAAAATTACTAATAATGATGAGATGGAGCTTGAAATGATGTTGAGCTAGTCTGGGCAAGACTATTTCATGTCGCCTCACACATTGGACTGAAGTGTGTGGCCTGCTCCGCCCAGACTTAGCACCTGAGCAGCGCTGGCTGCTCAGATGTGAGGGAGAACACTCGAACTCAAAAGTTTGCACCAGAATTGCAGTTGAAAGTGAATGATTGCTGAGTTGATAGCAAGAATGAGGTTTGGTGAGAGACCCCTCCCACACTAACCTAGGCTCTCATCTCTGTGAGGCTTGTTACTTGGTCTACCAACCAATCGGGGAAGGCGATGTAAGCATGACCTTTCTATTCTTGGCCGTGGATAGTCTGGCAGTAGCCGTATTGTCTTGCATGCAACCACCATGTGTGACTCATGTGAGCGTCACTCACAACTTCGGAGAAGGATTACCTATAGCGCAGGTTAGAGCAGTAGCGTTGTTGATGCAACGTGTGGGCTTCCACGCTCGTTGCTTAGTCTGCTGCACCCTCAGTCTGCCGCTCTAGAGTCTAAGTCTAAGTTCTCTCGATCTGTTACTCAGAAGTGCGTGCGTCAGTGTCAGCGCCAGAAAGCAGCTGAAAACTGGAAGTGACTGATTGAGAATGAAGAATGAACAACAATGGGAGACCCCTTCCAAGTTCTAGCTCCCCCCAGCTCTGTAAAGCTTGTTACTCAGCTAAACAGCCAATCAGAAAATAGACCTATTTTCTGGCAGGCAAGGTTTTCTCGGTGAGCCCTGCCAGATGGTCGACAACCCAAAACCCGGGTGTCGTCCGTTTTGCCTGAAAACAGGATCATACCATAATACCAACGCTGTAAACGGATTCGTGGGGTCAGAAACAGCTAGAAAAAAAACAGCAAGGAGTTATGTGTGCCAGAAGTCAAGCAGTGCCTCCGATAGTCCATGGTGCCAAAGAGTGCCGCGGTAACATGGGACTTGGACCCTAAGCAGAGCATGACGCTGCAGACACAATGATAGAGTTAGATCCAGCAGCGGGTGCATGCAAACGACATCTGCAGTGGTAGTGACCGCCGGCGGCTCGACCGCTGAGGAGGCCTACCAATGGAGCTGAGCACGTCGCCGCAGGGAAGAAGCTCCAGCAAACTGCGTGTAGGCCTCAGTGTGCGTCGGCTCCACCGGACGACTCTCCATCAGCGTTGAGTCTCCCTGTTAGTCATCTGCACGCCGATGTACACAAGCCAAGAGGACACAACAGAGCACAATGAGAGATGCGAAAAAACCAGCACTCCCCCATGACTCACGGGTGCAGTGCATATGGACGTGCAACGACACATTCAATAGACAGACTCCCCTACGGCACACAGAGACATAGGCGAGGACAAAGAGTGCAACTCATGGACGCACGCCGACCGAACTCACAGCCTTCTTGAACGAGTCGCGCTTCAGTGCCTTGGTCAAGTAGTCAGCCAGAAGGCTGACTACTGTTGTGCTCTTTCAACAGACACAATGCTGACGCTGCCGTCATGCAACAATGAACGCACATAGTGATACTCAACATTCATGTGCTTTATGCGTGTGTGATGCACGTCGTCATTGTCGGCGATGACCATGGCACTCTCATTCTCACAATGCAACGTGATGGATTCGACGGACTGACGCAACTCGGACAACAGACGACGCAACCACACGCTCTCACATGCGCCTGAGCCAAGGGCTACATAATTAGCCTCAACACTGCTACGTGCAATGCACCCCTGCTTCTTGCTTCGCTAGGACACGGCCGTGCCGCCAATCAGAAAGATCCAATATGTGCGGCTCTTGCCGTCCGGACTGCCGGCCCAGTCACTGTCAATGTAGCCCACCGCGACAATAGACTGTTGTCGACGGAATATGAGACCTCGCTGTGGAGTCGAGACGACACAGCGCAGTACTCGGTTCGCGGCCTCGAAGTGGAGGTGACACGGCTCCTGAGAGAACTAAGCCATGAGGTTGACGACGAACGCGATGTCTAGGCGCGTCGTCGTAGCCAGGAACATGAGTGACCCGATGACTTGTAGATATGTAATCACGTCAACTGGCTCCTCCACAATGGTTGGGTCGGAGTTCTTCAGCTTCACCTGGCCATCAGGTGACATGGGTGAGGATGCGCTCGGCATGAGGGGCAGAACCTGTGCGAAGCGAGTGGACAGAGTCTGTACATAGGCGGTTTGATTGACGTGCAGGATGCCCTGGGAGCGATCATGCTCGAACTCCATGCCTAGGAAGAATCGGGCAGACCCGAGATTCTTCATCTGGTAGGCGGTGTGTAGCACGTCCTTAACGCGCTGGATGGCAACCATGTTTCGCGATGCAATGAGGAGATCGTCAACGTAGACCAGGATAGGGACAAAGGTCTGGCCTCGCGGGGTGATGAACAGTGCGGGGTCAACAATACTGTGCAGGAGGTCACCGCGGAGGAGCGTGCGATTAATCTCCTGGTTCCAGCACTGAGGCAACTGCTTCAGGCCATAGAGGGCCTTCCGCAGTCACCAGACCTTCCCAGTGCCATCGTCGAAGCTTAGAGGCTGTACCATGTAGAGCTCCTCACCCCCAAGCGAGCCAATGAGGAAAGCGTTGCTCACGTCCATCTGATGAAGCTCCCACCTGTGCTGGGCAACCAGACTGAAGAGTGTCGCGCTAGTCGAGAATCGGCCAACTGGGACGAGGATCTGTTCGTAATCAACCCCTTGGACCTGAGCAAACCCTTTGGCTATGAGGCGGGCCTTGTACTTGTCCAAGGACTCGTCCGGCTTCCATTTGCGCAGGAAGACCCATTTGGCACTGTTGGCCTTCCAACCTGGATGGAGATCAACGAGTTCATACACGTGGTGTTGTTTAATAGCAGCGAGCTCTACGGCATAGGCAGCATCCCAATGTGTGGCCTTGGGGGAGGCTCGAGCCTCGTGTAGGGTGGTTGGGTCCTTCGGGCGTGTCGTGGAGCAGACTACGAGGGCGTGTGCATCTTGAGCTCCAAGTGGGATGCGTGTAAGTGCAGACGTAATGGTATGCTGATGCTCGTGATGGAGCATAGCGTAGCCCACTACGGAGCCCGAGTGGAGGTCTGCAATGATGGCTCAAGTTGTTAGGCCAAGGGTCTTGGTGCCAGGGTCCCAACTCACTATCGGAGGAGTGGGAGAGACACGTGGGGTGACGGGGGGGGAGGGGCGCAAGTGTCCGGTGTGGCAGTCTGTGCACTTGCGGACGACCTCGGTCGGAGGCTGCCGCCTAGGCCACACGTGTAGCGCGGTAGGGCAGTAGATGGCACCGAGTTCGAGGTGTTGGCGGGGGCAGACGGAGCTGTTGTACGAACAGACCATCGGACGCCGACGGGTCTGCCGGCCCAGAAGGACCAGCAGATGCGGAAGGGGCTGCCGGCGCAGAGGGGCTAGCGGATGAGACTGGGGCTGCCGGCCTGGAGGGGCCAGCGGACGCGACTCAAGCTGCCGGCTCGGAGGGGCCAGCGGACGTGATTGGGACTGCCAGGCCGGAAGGGCCATGGAATGCGACTGGGGCTGTTGGCCCGGAGGGGCCAGCGCATGCGAGTGGAACCGTTGAAAGGCTAGCTGACGCAACTGGGGCTGCCGGCCCGGGGGGGCCAGCGGACTCGGCTGGGGCTACCGGCTCAGAGGGACCATGTGATGTGGGGCCCGGAAGCGACAGGACAGGGGACGGACTCACCACTTCCCCCCGCGATGGGAGGGACATCGAAGAGCCGGAGTGAATGAGGTCGCAAGGAAAGAACTCCTCAAAGAAGAGGGTATCGCGGAACTCAATGATGCAGTGTTGGGAGGGATCCCAGAAACGCTAGGCTTTGGAATGACGAGAGACACCAAGGAAGGTGCAAGGACGCCCACGAGGGACGAGCTTGACGCCCTCCTACGGGACGGGCAGCCACACAATGGCCACGCAGCCCGAGACACAAGCTGAGGGGAGATCAGCATGCTGACCGCACCAGTGCTGGTACGGCGTAGACTGGCGGGGAAGGGGTCCGTGGGGAATTCGATTCCAGACCCACGTCATGTAGGCCATGGCTTCGAAGTAGAAGCCATCGGAGAGGCTCGACACGACTCGCATGGTACGGACGATGTCAGCCATGGTGTGGTTCCACTGCTCAGAGATGCCGTTCTGGGCCTGTGTGTAAGGTGCCGACGTCTCATGGTGGATACCGTGGGAGGCGAGAAACATTGTGGTCTCTCCCATGTACTCGCCACCACAATCAGAGCAGAATCGACGGAGAGGCTGACCACACTCACGCTCCGCATGGACAAGCGAGTCCCTAATGGTCGGAACAATATCGCTGTTCTACCGAAGGTAGAAGACCCAGCGGTAGCGAGAGTAGTCTTCAGTGAGGGTGAGGACATAACGGCCATGCTCCCCGACGGACTCGGTAGGGAGATGACCCATGACATCGGAATGGACAAGGTCCAGAGGGGCGGACGCATGGGAGAATGACTGAGGGTAGGTGGACCGGTGCATATTGCCGTGATCGCAATCAATGCACGTTGTGGGGCACGATCAGGGGAAGGAGTCCAGTTCTAGGCCCTTGGCCGGCTGGGTGCGGAGCATGCTATTGACGGCTGTATAGTGGACGTGGCAAAGGTGGCACTGCAAGAGAAGTGTGTGCTATGGTCAGAGTGTGCTGGTAACAAAGACATTGCCAGTCAGTGCGAATGGGGTGGGGACGTAGGGAGGGGAGGACAGATGAGGTATATGCCAGAGGTTGCCACGGGCGGTGACGTACGGAACGACAAGACCGGACGGACGCAACGACACAGTGCCAACGCCACGCGAGTGCAGAACGTCCATGCTCATGTGATCAAGGGCAGTGAAGGATAGACGGTTGAGCTCAAGACCAGGGACAGAGGACGTCAGTCACAAAGACATCACCGATAGGACCACATTAACGAACGACGCCAACACCGTGGACAGGTAACACCTGTCCAGAGCCCATCCAGACACCGGACACATCACCAATAGGATCAAGGACACTGAAGGCCTCGCAAGAGGCGGTCATGTGATGTGTGGCCCCGGAGTTGATGATCCAGGACTCGGCACGGTCCTGGACCGGTATTGCCAAATCACTAACAGTCACATGGCAGGAAGCAAAAGACGCGGATGCGGTGGACGGTGGTGCAAACCAAGATTTCCAATCATCAAGCCACGCGACGTCGTCATAGAGAGGCGTTGTGAGCACGGGAGACGACAAGGCGGACGAGGAAATAGTAGACGATGGCAGCGTAGTCTCAGACATGCAGGACAGGGCAGACGTAAAGGAGGAGACGCAACTCACACTTCCCTGGGTCGGAGGGCGAGGCAGGCCGAGCTGGAGCGCGATGAACTGATCCAGCTGACGCTCACGAGTGGACGGTTTGGGTGTATAGACGGAGTGCGGAGTGACGGACCGGAGCACGGATAGAAGGACTGCACCGGAGATGGAAATGGAGGCGCCGATGGCTGCGGATGATGCTGCTGCGCAGCTGGCGACAGCGAGACCAATGTGGCTGTCGGAGGAGTGGAGCTACTGGAAGGGGTGGAGGCATTTGGGGCAGCGACAGCTACAACGACAGAGGCAAGATGACGCTGACGCTGGCGGCGCATGGTGACGATGACGCGCGCCTCGTCTGTGGGTAATGGGCACGTGTACCACCCGTGTCATGGCTGGCCACAGTTGTGGCAAACGGAGCCACCACCATTAGGCCCGGTCGGCTGCTGCCGCTGCTGCTGCTGCGGGCCCTTGCCCTTCTCTCCCCTGCCCTTCTTCTTTGTCGACGATAAGGAGCTGGTGGATGCAGCTGCTGTGGGGGATGCGACGGCCATGGAGGCAATGGCAAGGGAGGCGAGGGCCTCTGAACACTCGATGCGAGACTCTAGAAGAGCCTCCTCAATCTTGAGAAAGAGCTCGTATGCCTAAGGCATGAGGGTGCCCTGGGCCGCCATGGTGGAAAGGAAATCCTGGGTATAGTGGACAAAAATGTTAGCGTACGCATTGGTGGGACCGAGCTTGATGGTGTGGAGCGTGGACAGAGGGGGTGGAGCAGAGGTGCCTAGGTGACAGAGGATGTCCTCAGCCCGCTGCCAGTAAGATGTGACCGTCTCGGTCCCCCCCATGTGCACGGAGCTGCACTCCTGCATCAGACGGCTAGTCTCAGCCTCGCTAGACAGGCGATGGGGACGGGTGATGACGTGCCATGCAGCTATAGGGTTTGGGTTTCCACTAGCGGTGAAGTCACCGAGGAAGGGCTCTAAGGCTGGGCGTGATGCCAGAGGAGCGACTGGGACGGTGGCAGGTACGGCTAGTGCCATACTGCTGGTCGACCTAGGTGGAGTCATATGGAAAAGTGTAGTATGCCAAAAAACCCTCACCCTGTTCCCAGATACGGCAGCTGATTTCCCAGTTGCGGAACTGCTCGTCGGCCTGAAACGACGGGGGTGGGGTCTCAAAGTCCTTTGGCCTGCGCCCGGCACACATAGTGGGGCCAAGGACTGAAGTCACTCTCTGCCGCTGATGCTGAGTCTGCTGCTCCGCCAGCTTATGCGTAGTGGGAGACACAGAGGGGCTGGCGTGCCCAGGAGGAAGGAAAGGTGGCAGGGCACTGTTGTGAGTCTGTGATGCCAACGGCTCCAGTGCTGCAAGTTGTTACGTTAGTGCGGCAAGGTGTTGCTGAATGGCGGCTAGGGGGTCCGAGGCGTCGTCGACGAAGCCAGTGGACTGCTGATGCTATTGCTGCTACTAATGTTGTTGCTGCTACTAATGTTGTTGTTGTTGCTGCAGCTGTTGTAAGAAAGGAGAGTTGCCCCCCCCCCCAAGAGAGGTGGACCCCTCCCCATTGGGGCTGTCGGCCATGGTGGGTTTTGATGCCCCTTAGTTCTTTTTTGTGCTACTGATGTCAACAATGATGTCAGCCTAAGATGGCTGACATCAGCAGCTGTTGCTGTATTGTATGAAGGGTTTCTACTGTAGATTTTCTTCCCGTTTTTTTGTATTGATGACGTCAGTAGTGACGTCTGTAGTGAGGTTAGCTGAGGACTGCTCAAGTCAGTAGGGACTGTTGTTGGAGCCTCTTTTGTGTTAGTTGCATGGCAGCTGGTGTTGCTGCTACTACTGCTGCTGCTGTTGCTGCCGCTGGTGCTATTGCTGCTGTTATTCTGCTATTGCAGTAGCTGTTCTTGCTGCTGCTGCTCTTGCGAGTGTTGGTGTAGCAGTGGCTGCTGCTAGTGCTGTAGTTGTTGCAGTTGCTGGTGCACCAACAGCTGCTGCTGTTGCTGCTACTGTTACTACTAAGCTACTGCATGTTCGTGCGGCTGTTGTGGCTGTTGTGGCTGCTATAGTGACTGTGGCGATGGTTGCAACCGCTGTAAGGCTACTTGTGGGATGAGGGACGTTTTTTTTGTGTTCCCTCTTTTTTTTCCTTTTTGTTTTGTCATAGCAAGCTCGCTGTTCGCTGTGAGCAATGAGTTGCAAGCAGCAAGCTTGTTGCTCACTACTTGCTATTCGGTGCTCTCTACGAGTAACGAGCTCGCTGCCTACAGCTCGCTACTCGCGGCAAGCCACGAGTTGCAAGCAACTGCAGCTGGTACTGGTGCTGGCTGCTGCTGCATTGGCTGTTGCCACCTGCTCCTGGCTGCTGCCAGCTGCTACTTGTTGCTGCTGCTACTACAGCCGGCTGCTATTGCTGCTCGCTGGTGTTCCTGCTGCTCTCGGCCATTGCTACTGCTCGTTGTTGCTGCTGCTACTCACTACCGCTACTGCTACAACTGTTGCGAGCTGCTGCTGCCGGGTGCTGCTGCTACTTGATGCTACGAGCTGTTGTTGTTGGGAGCTGCTGCGAGCTACTGTTGCTGCCAGCTGCTGCTCATGCGCACACCTGCTGCCGGCTGCTACTACCACTACTCACTGATGTTCCCAGCTGCTGCTGGTGTAGGCTCCTGTCGCTGCTTGCTGCTGCTGCTAGTCAGCGCACCTGCGTGACGTCGCTGCGTGCATCATTGGTAGCAGGTGTCTAACGCGGCCTGCCGCTTCCTTCCTCGCTTCACGCGTGGGGGTCAGTGCTGCTGGAAAAATCCGGCATGATTTCCGCTGGCCCAGTGGCTGTGGGGAAAAATCTGATGCCACCACCAGGCGGGTCAATGCTACTGAAAAACATCCAGCCGCATTTCCCCTGCACTGGCGCATATGGGGGGTCCGCTTGCGTAGTTAGGCACCTCTACGCCAGTTTTCTACTCTTGCCGCTATGCTCTGGCTCTGATACGAAGCTAGAAACTGCTAAAGAGCAGGTTGGAGCAGTAGCGTTTTTCATGCTGTGTGTGGGCTTCCACGATTGTTACTTAGTTTGCTGCCCATTCAGTCTACCGCTCTAGAGTCTAGTTTTGAGTGCTCTAGGTTTGTTACTCAGAAGTGTGCGTGCCAGTGTTAGCGCCAGAAAGCAGTTGAAAATAGAAAGTTACTGATTAGGAATGAAGAATGAACAACAATGGGAGACCCCTGCAAGTTCTAGCTCCCCCCTCAGCTCTGTAGAGTTTGTTACTCAGGTAAGCAACCAATCAGAAAAGAAACCTATTTTCTGGCAGGCAGGGTTTTCTCGGTGAGCCCTGCTAGATAGCTAACAGCCCAAAACCCGGGCATCGTCCGCTTTACCTGAAAACTGGACCATACGATAATACCAACGCTAAAAACGCAATCGTGCGGTCAGATACAACTAGAAAAAAAGCAGCGAGGAGTTATGGCTACCTGAACCCGGGCAGTGCCTACGATAGTCCATGGTGCCGAACAGTGCCACGCTAACACGAGACTTGGACCCTGAGCAGATGATGACGCTGCAGACGCTATTATACAGTTAGATCCAGCGTTGGGCGCATGCAGACAACATCTGCAATGGCAATGACCGCCGGCGGCCCGACCGCCGAGGAGGCCTGCTGATGGAGCAGAGCACGTTGGTGCAGGGAGGAGGCTCGAGCGAACTGCGTGTAGTCCTCAGCGTGCGTCGGATCCACCGGACGACTCTCCAGCAGCGTTGAGTCTTGTTGTCAATCATCTGCATGCCGATGAATACAAGTCGGGAGGACACAACAGAGCACAATGAGAGATGCAAAAAAACCATCAGGATTGCCTATTCTCTGTCTCTTCATGCTCCTAGTCGATGAGGCCACATACAATTTAAAAACCATATCCACTAAGTTTTTGTAGATGACACAACATTGCAAGATGATTTCTTTCTAGGCTTGCACGGTGTCCACAGTAATGTGATATGAAAGTGCTAATTTATATGCCACCAGAATTTGGTAGCTTCACGTGGGTTTTGGAGCTGGTGAGGAGGAGAGAGGAGGAACATTTTAGCCTGGATTTTGCAAATAATACATTCCTCCCTCACTTCTTTCTCTCTTTTCCCCTTTTTTTTGTTGTCTCAGCCTCTCTTTCATTCTCATTCCTTTTTCTTCATGATTTTTGTGCCTTCTAGGCAATGTATTCCTTGTCCACATTGATGGAGAGGCTCCAGATTTCTTAAAATGGGAGCCTCTCCTCTTGTTGGCACCTTCTTAGCCTTCATATTGATGTAGTCCACATTGATAGAGTGCTTTCACATTAGGGAGACGTCTTGCACCAAGGCTTGTTCCAATTTAAAAATGAAGAGTCTTAGAATGAGGAGAAGACAAAGTAGTCTGAAGATAGAAATATCCAGTCTCGCACCAATAAATGTACATGTAGCTTACTGGAGAAAGGGAGTTCCTAGAAGAAGTTAGGAAGATAAACAAAGCTTTTCAAGACCTTTCTAATGCACAAAAAATGCAAGACCATATCCTAGTTTCCTATTGTTGCTGTTTGGCGGTGTTGTTGGTAGCATTTTTTCTATTTGATGGTTTCTGTAAACGATGAGCTACACGTCCTCGGTGTTCCTTTGTACGGTTACCAAGTGTTGTGCTTAGAATATTTAGATCTAGTACAATGTTATCGTCAAAGTTTGCAAAGTGGCGTCCAAAGCTCTATAGAAGGAATTTATCCTATTCTTCATTATGCAAGCAACTATCATCAACGAACATCTCCAAGGAGACTATTTTCAGACTCAAGAGGCCCATTTTCCGCTCTTACATTGCCCCCTTGTTCTCGGTCCCAAACGAGGAGGATTTTATCCAGAAGTTGCAAATTTACATGAGTTTTTTAGTTTTATGGACTGCATCAATTTTCTGATACTCTTTAATCAACTACTATTTAATCAATGTCTTGATCAGTAGACCTTTGTAATAATAAATGTGCCTCAATATTCTCAAGACCCTTACAATCCTGGTGAAGTCTCTTGAAGCATCATTTCATGACGCGGCATCGCCCAAATCATTCAACTCGAGCAAGTTCTCAACTTTGCTCCATTCTTGCTTGTCACCTTATACACATTTGCTCCACAGCTCCAATGTTTTTCATTTGAGTGCAACTAATGTTGATCATAAATTCCTCAGGTTTGTTATTGTCTTGAATCTGTTTTTGCATTGCAACTTTCACTTGTGAACCACCTACGTTCCTCTTGGTAGAGGATTTTATAACAAATCAAAGAAATCCTTAAGGGGAAACCAAATGCTTTACTCCTATGCGACAACATCGTGTAATTCTTCCGCACATAATTTTTGTAAAGAAGTCTGCAGGAAAACATAACCGATGCGACTGCGTCCGTCTGGGCTCCAGGCTCAGTCGCTGTCAGTGTAGCCGTCAAGGACCATAGAACACTGCCAACGAAAGCAGAGTCCGAGGTACAGTGTGGAAACCACGTACCGCACTACTCGCACAGCCGCATGAAGGGCTCTAGCACGTGGAGCCTGCAAAAACTGGGCAAGGAGGTTGACGGCGAATGCGATGTCCGGACGTGTGGTGGTGGCCAGGTACATCAGAGATCCGATGAGACGGAGGTACAAGGTCACGTCCACTGTCTCCCCCAGCTTTGTGGGATCGTCCACCTTCAGGGCATCCTGCCCGTCGGGTGTGAGAGGTGTGGAGGTCGTGGGCACTGCGCCGAGGAGGTCGCTGAAGCGCTCCCCCACAACACGTGCGTATCGGGCTTGGTGCAGTAGCAGAGTACGACGTATGCCGTCTCGTACAATCTCCATGCCAAGAAACACCGCTACAAGACCGAGGTCCTTCATCCTGTAGGCAGTCTGGAGGACGGCCTTGGCCTCCTTCACGGCCTCCAGTGATGGAGACGCAATCAGAAGGTTGTCGACATAGACCAGGATGGCGGTGAACCGCTCAGGCGTCTTGCGGAGGAAGAGAGAGGGATGTGCGTCGCTCTGTACATATCCCGCACGAGTCAGGGTGCGAGTGATCTCCTGGTTCCAACACCGAGGAGACTGCTTGAGGCTGTATAAGGACTTGCGCAAGTGCCAGACCTTGTCGCCGTCCTCAAAGCCGGGTGGCTGAGCCACGTAGATCTCCTCATCCAGAGAGCCATGGAGGAACGCTTTGTTCACATCTATCTGGTGTAGTTCCCAGTCATACTGAGCCACTACACCGAACAGAGCTCGAGCTGAGGTCATACGGCCGACATGGACGAAGGTGTCAGTGTAGTCGATGCCCTCAATCTGAGAGTACCCTTTGACGACCAAGCGAGCCTTGTGGCGTTTCAGTGAGCCATCTGGCTTTACTTTCTTGCGAAAGACCCACTTGACCTGAATAGCCTTCCTCCCAGGTGGAAGGTCGACTAGCTCGTAAACTCCGTGCTCTCGGATAGTGCAAAGCTCATCCTCGCAGGCAGCATGCCAAGCGTCAGCATCCTGTGATGAGAGAGCTTCCCTCAGTGTGCCCGGGTCAGTGCCAAAGAGAGAGAGAGCTCTGCGTGGCAAGAGCGCACACCTTAGTGCTAAGTCTGACGACCACAAGATCGGCTGCTGCAGCACAAGCAATGTGGAACTCGCGAGTGACGAGATCGTGCCCTACAGGACATGCTGGGTGTACCTCTGTGTGCTCACTGTGGACACTCAGGCCTAGGGCCTTTGTGCCAGGGTCACCACTCGCGACGCTGCGAGTGGAGTGCCTGGGTGCAGGGCCAGACGCTCGCTGAGCTCCGGAGTCCAATGGTCGAAGACGACCGCCGGGCTCATGGGAGTAACCTGGGCTCGAGGGGCGCACCTCAGGCTTAGGGATGGACACAATCACAGCCGGGGAGAGCTGAGGCACAGGAGCTGGTGATGTCGTGTGAGGAGATGCGTGTATGGGAGACACGGCACTCGGTGTGACAGTAGGGACAGGTGAGGCAGGGCCACGCACAGAGGTAGGAGTGGCGGACACAGGAGTACGCATAAGTGTAGGATCATGGGTACCTGAGGGAGGCGAGGGAACCGGGGTAGAAGCCGGTGGTGCTGGAGAGGTCTCTGGGCCGACAGCGATGATCGCTGGGTCATCAAGAGCTGGAGACCGTGAAGTGGAGGGAGCTCAAACGGACACATCAGCCTGGCGAGGGGTGCTCGCAGGCAAAGACTCACCCATCCGGCAACAAACCTCACACGTAGGGATGTGCGTGACAGACAGCGACGTAATCGACGTCAGATCACGGTAGGTGAGGGACTCAAAGAAGAGCGTGTCGCGTGACTCAACAATGCGACGACGGGTAGGGTCCCAAAATTGCAAGGCCTTCGATCGTGGGGAGATGCCTACAAAGGCACACAAGCGACCCCGCGGTGAGACCTTGGACCCCTGCTGGTCCTTGGTGTACCACACGAAAGCCAAGGATCCCCAGACGCGAGCGAGACGAAGGTCAGCACGATGGCCAAACCAGAGCACATACGATGTAACGTGGTCCGGAAGAGGACCGTGCGGAAGGTGGTTCCAGACCCAGGTCATGTAGGCAATGCCCTCAAAGGCGAAGGACTTCGGGAGACCGCACTCAGAGCGCATAGCACGAACCGCATCCTCCATGGTGCGGTTCCAACGCTTAGAGACACCGTTCTGCTGAGGAGTAGCAGGAGCAGAGACCTGGTGAAAAATCCCGTGCTCAGCAAAGAAGCTATCCATCTCACCGAGAAACTCGCCGCCACGATCCGAGCGGAAGGTGTGCAGCGTGTGGCGGGACTGACGCTTAGCCATCACTAGCCAGAGGCAAACCGCGAGAGCGGCATCACTCTTCTGGCGCAGGCTGTAGACCCACCGCATCCGGGTGAAGTCATCAGCCAGAGTCAGGACGTATCGACCCCGATCGGACGTGGACTCGACAGGAAGAGGACCAAGGGGGTCCGAATGGACTAACTAGAGAGGGCAAAGTGCGCGAGAACGTGAGTCAGGGTAGGTGCAGCGATGCATCTTACCCTAGGTACAGAAGAGACAGTCGGTCTTGGGCGGCTTCTCGAAAGAAGCCGCATCAAGACCGAGAGCGACCTCTATCTGAATGAGCTTCAACACAGTGTCGGAGCCCACATGAATCAGACGACGATGAAGCAATCACTGGTGCTCAGGAGACAGAACACAAGTGACAAAAACACGAGCTGAAGGGGAAGGGGAGCAAGGAGCAGAAGTCCGAGAGACACGGTACAGGTCATCCACAACAGAGGCACGCAGAACAATACTGCGAGTGTCAATGGCAGTCACAGTCGCGGACTCGGCGGTGTGCTCCACGGAGAGTCCCATTAGTGTGCAAGCACGTACAGAAAGCAAACTGAGCTCAAGATCAGGCACAAACAGCACCTCGGAGAGATACAAGGGGCCAGACGGACCATCGAAACGCACGCTCCCAACACCTTGG
This sequence comes from Penium margaritaceum, assembly GCA_023375785.1. NCBI lineage: Eukaryota > Viridiplantae > Streptophyta > Zygnematophyceae > Desmidiales > Peniaceae > Penium > Penium margaritaceum. The sequence continues at coordinate 56,771 of SZWC01000426.1, forward strand.
ACTGGCAAGGACTGACCAGAGCCTGTGCGGACGGAACGAACACACGCAACAGGGCCGAGAACAACGAATTCACTACGACGACACGTCATGTGATGAGTGGCACCTGAATCGATGATCCAAGTGCCACCAGGATCACGACTGGAGGACGTCACTGTACAACGGGCAATGGAACACTCGGCCTCAGACGGACGCTGAGCAGTAGGTGGGGAGGAACGACGAAGGGCACAAAGGTGTGACTCATGAATCCAATCTGTACAGTCAGGCCCATCATCATCACATGCCAACTGTGCCCCCCCACACGAGTCATCCCGAGCCACATGGACAGACGGACCGACAGTGTGTGAATCACTCGGCTGTGGCAACATACTCACACCTCCCTGAAAGCGGAGCTCCAGAAGGTGTCGAAGCTCGGCGATGGTGCGGTTGCGTGGGTCCGGATCGCTGCTACTCGTCGGTGAAGAGGCAAGAACAGCTCCAGTCGTGGCCGCCGTGCGTCCGGAGGAAAGCAAAGAGGACGTGCTGGACGTGGAACGGAGGGCGTGTGCAACCTGGAGCCCACGAGTAATCCGCGCCCAGTCGAGCAGCTGCTGGCACTCAGTGTAGCGATGGGCGCCTCCACAGTTGTAGCAGTGAACGAAACGTCCACTGCTACCACTGGAGGACGACTGCTGCTGTGACTGCTGTTGAACTGGACCCCGCTTCCCCTTCTTATTCTTCCCCTGAGCTGCTGTTACAACACCCTGTGTCTGAGTGGGTGTGGGCGGGGCCGAAGAGGAGGAGGAAGACGAGGACGTGATGGAGGATGAAGAAGGAGACTGCAGGAGGGATGATGGTGGTGATGCGATGACTGCTGCAGCAAGCAAAGTCTCCTGATGGGCCACGGTTGCCTCGCGAGCTGAAGTCACCTAGATGAACAGCTGATGCGCCCAAGGGAGAAGCTGCTGAGTGGGTGAGAAGGGCTCGAGGACGGCGTCGCTGTACCGTGTGAAGATGTCAGTGTACTCAAGGCAAACTCTTAGCATCATCGTACGGAGCGCCCACAGCTGTGTGCCTCCGGAGGTCCCAAGACGCGTGTAGATGCGCATAGCGCGTCGCCAGTAAGCAACTGCAGGCTGTGCAGGCCCGTGACGGAGAGAGTGGAAGGCACGAATGTGTGCTGCACGGGTGGCATGCGTCTCTGAGGCTAGCAGGGATAGGGCCAGATCCCAACCTCCGCGTGGATCGGCGCTGGTGCCTGTGCCGGGCTCACCAAGGAAAGGACGGAAGTCGACGACGGTCTCACGTGGCATGGCATAGAGGAGTCCGCGCATCGCCCTGGCTACTGTCAGCACCTGTGCTGGGTCTGTAGGCTGATATGGGCTGTGGTAGTAGGGCCACACGCCCTCTGAAGTAGCCCAAACCTGAAAGAGAATCTCCCAGCAGTCGAAGCCGTCCTCGGTGATGTACCGTGGAGGTGGTGTCTCAAAGTCCTTTGGTTGCCGCTCCGTGGGGAGGGCAACCGCAGGCCGAGGAGGACGAGAGACGNCGGAAGTCGACGACGGTCTCACGTGGCATGGCATAGAGGAGTCCGCGCATCGCCCTGGCTACTGTCAGCACCTGTGCTGGGTCTGTAGGCTGATATGGGCTGTGGTAGTAGGGCCACACGCCCTCTGAAGTAGCCCAAACCTGAAAGAGAATCTCCCAGCAGTCGAAGCCGTCCTCGGTGATGTACCGTGGAGGTGGTGTCTCAAAGTCCTTTGGTTGCCGCTCCGTGGGGAGGGCAACCGCAGGCCGAGGAGGACGAGAGATGGGGAAGACTCTTGGAAGGGGATAGTCACCGGGATAGTCGGGTGACGGTCACACCGTAGGAATCCCAAGAGATCTGGTGCCCGTCTACAGCTGACGGAGGCGCTCCTAAAGGACTCGGATCTCATGATCCGGGGAGTCGTCCGTCATGCCTGGCATGAATGGCTCATCATCCAGGAGGTCTAAAGGTGGTGGGTCAGGTCGAGCTCCTGTACCAGGTCCCTGAGCCGACTGCTGTGTAGAGAACGCGACGCTGGCAGCTCCCTCGGAACCCTGCCGTGGGACTGTGGACTGGCCACGCAGAAGCTCAGTCAGCGTACGGGTGAGTGGGTCAGGTCGAGCTCCTGTAACTGGTGCCTGAACCGACTGCTGTGTAGAGACCGCGATGCCGGCAGCTCCCTCGGAGGCCTGCCGTGGGACTGTGGACTGGCTACGCAGGAGCTCATTCAGCGTACGGATGGCACCGGTCTGCTCCCGCTGTAGGCGACGCATCTCAACCTGCTGGCTCTGCAGGTCTTCAATGGCCTGCGAGCGTGGGCTCAGGACACCAGAGGAGGAGGAGGAGGGATCACCTGTCGCCTTCCCCTTGTCCGACGAGTCCGTCGCCTCTCAGTATGGGCAGACAGGTCAGGTTTGTCGGATTTTGAAACCGTCAGCATTTCTCGAGGAGTTGAGACGCTGGCAATGTTTGACTATCCGGCCAGAAACTTGGCCAAGTATGGTGCTGATGTCAGTAGGTGGTTGCTGACGTCAGCATGACCTGATGATGTCAGCAAGCAAAAGTGCTGATGTCAGCTTGACTTTTTTTTTGTCTCGCGGTTCTGCGCGAGCGTGCAGCCGCTCCGCGGCCAAGGAAGGGGGGGGAACCTCGCCACCCCCTTGCGCGGGGTGGGAGGGACCTTGTCATCCCCCTTGCGCGGCTGCGCAGTTGCGCAGATCTGCGGAGATCTGTGCAGCACTATGCAGCAGTGCTACGCAGCATAGCAGTCGCGACTACTGCTGCACAGCACTGCTGCCGCTGCGTGCTACTGCTGCTGCTCCGCTGCTGTAGCTACTATTGCTGCTGCTTCTGCTCTGCTGCTGTAGTTGCTGCTACTGTTGCTACAATGCTGCCTGCTGCTGCTGCAATGCTGCTGCTGCTGCTACAATGCTGCTGCTACTGCTGTAGCTGCTGGCGCTACAGCGCGCGCAATGCTGGTGCTACTGTCGCCGCACTGCTGCTACTGCCCGCGGCTGCTGCTGCCACTGGTGTTGCTCGCTGCCACTGCCGCCGCTCGCTGCCGCTGCCGTCGCTCGCTGCTGCTTCTGCTGCGAGCTGCTACTACTCGTAGCCGCCGATTCACGGTGCGAACTGCTGTTGCGAGCGAGCTGATGCTGCGAGCTGCTTCCTTTTTTTCTTTCTTTTTCTTGTCAGAATGCCCAGCCAGAAATGACTGCTGCTGCCACCCGGTGCTGCTGCTGTTGCTTGGCTTGGCTACTGGAGCTGGTGACTGCCACAGCTCACCGGGTGAGGTGGACGGGGCTGCGTGGTGATGTCGCTGCTAAAAACGACTGCAACGAGTCCCAAGATACGGCGGCAACGGTGATTCTCACTGCTGCTGTCGGTGCTGCGTCTCTGCGGTGTAGCTCAACGAGAGAGGTCTCGCTGCTCTGATACCATGAGATTATGCGTAGAAGCGTCCTAGCGACACCGCCGCTGACTAGGCGTCAGTGCCTAGTCAGACGGTGACGACAGTCACAAGTGGTGCACACAACGGCAAGGGTTTGGCTAGGCGACACAAAGGCAAAGTGTCAGAATGCTTCAATAGCATTTGCAGAGAGAGATGAAAAATGACAGGTCCATGGCATAAGTACCTGCTGCGGCGCACGGCGGGTGTCGCACGCGGCAGTGCAAGATCTGTCCTAAAACCGGCCCAAAACCACTGTTTTGGCCGTAACTCTGCGCACACATGTCAGAACGCTACGCCGTCTGAACCTAGACGTGCAGAATCACAAGCCGGACGCTACGACTGGTCACATGCATGCATCCGGCATC
>SZWC01000426.1:65327-78584 GCA_023375785.1 Penium margaritaceum
CTGGCCTCCGTGTGGTACACCGAGGACCAGCAGGGGTCCAAGGTCTCACCTCGGGGCCGCTTGTGTGTCTTCATAGGCATTTCCCCGCGGTCGAAGGCCTGGCGCTTCTGGGACCCTACTCGTCGTCGCGTCATTGAGTCCCGCGACGCGCTGTTTTTTGAGTCTCTCACCTACCGTGACCTGACTTCGATCACACCACTCTCCGCCACCCATGTTCCTTTCTGTGAGGGTTCTTGGCAGATGGGGGAGATTTCTACGCTAGCGAGCACCTCTAATCAGGCTGATGTGTCCGCTCGAGCCCCCTCTTGGTCTCCGGCCCTTGATGATCCGGCGATCATTACCGTCGGTCCAGAGATCTCGCCAGTACAGCATTTTTCACACCCCACAGGTACCTCTATTCCCACGCCTCCTTCTGCACCAGTACCTGCGTCTGCTGGCACTCCTGTCTGTGTATCTGATCCAATCTCGCCCACTCCCATTCCTACGTCGACTGGTACTCCTGCCTCAGTGTCAGGTCCAATCTTGCCTGCTCCGGCTGTCACACCCAGCCCCGTGTTCCCCACACACGCATCTCCTCGCACGACATCTCCGGCTGCATTGTCTCAGCCCTCACCAGCTGTGGTCGTACCTGTCCCTGTGATCGCACCTGTCTCTGAGCCTGAGGTGCGCCCCTCGACCTCAGGTTACTCCCGTGAGCCCGGTGGCCGTCTTCGACCACTGGATTCCGGAGCTCAGCGAGCGTTGGGCCCCGGACCCAGGCGCTCCTCTCGCAGCATCGCGAGTGGTGACCCTGGCACAAAGACCCTAGGTCTGAGTGTCCCCACTGATCTCACAGAGATACATCGAGCGTGCTCTATAGGGCACGACCTTGTCTCTCGCGAGTTCCATATCGCCTGTGAAACTGCAGCTGATCTCGTGGTCATCAGGTCCGACAGTGAGGCGTGTGCACTTGCCACGCAGAGTTCTCCCTCTATGGCGTCCGACCCGGGCACACTGAGGGAGGCTCTCTCATCACAGGATGCTGACGCTTGGCATGCTGCCTGTGAGGATGAGCTTTGCGCTATCCGAGAGCACAAAGTCTACGAGCTTGTCGACCTTCCTCCTTGGAGGAAGGCTATTCAGGTCAAGTGGGTCTTTTGCAAGAAGGTGAAGCCGGATGGCTCACTGGAACGCTAGAAGGCCCGCTTGGTCGTCAAGGGGTACTCTCAGATTGAGGGAGTCGATTACACTGACACCTTTGCCCCTGTCGGCCGCATGACCTCAGCGCGAGCTCTGTTTGGTGTAGTGGCTCAGCATGATTGGGAAATGCACCAGATGGATGTGAACAATGCGTTCCTCCATGGCTCTCTGGATGAGGAGATTTACGTGGCTCAGCCACCACACTTTGAGGACGGTGACAAGGTCTGGCGCTTGCGCAAGTCCTTGTACGACCTCAAGTGGTCTTGAGCGGTTCACCGCCATCCTGGTCTATGTCGATGACTTTCTGATCGCGTCTCCGTCCCTGGAGGCCGTGAAGGAGGCCAAGGCTGTCCTGCAGACTACCTACAGGATGAAGGACCTCGGTCATGCATCGATGTTTCTTGGTATGGAGATTGTGCGAGATCGCAGACGTCGGACACTGTTGTTGCATCGGGCCCAATACGCATGAGTCATGGGGGAGCGGTTCAGCGATCTCCTTGGTGTAGTGCCGTCCGCTTCCATACATCTTGCACCTGATGGGCAGGATGCCTTGAAGGTAGATGACCCTACATAGCTGGGGGAGACAGTGGACGTGACCTGGTACCTCGGTCTCATCGGATCTCTGATGTACCTGGCCACTACCAGGCGTCCTGATATCGTGTTTGACGTCAACCTCCTCGCTCAGTTCTTGTAGGCTCCACGTGCAAGAGCCCTTCACGCGGCTCTGCGAGTGGTGCGGTATGTGGTCTCCACGCCGTACCTCGGACTCCATTTTCGTCGGTAGTGTTTGGTGGTCCTTGACGGCTACACTGACAGTGACTGGGCTTGGAGCCCAGATGGGCGCAACCGTACTGGTCACGTGTTCCTTCTCGGTGGTACCGCTCTCTCTTGGCGAAGCGGGAAGCAGGGCTGCATTGCACGTAGTTCGTCGGAGGCAGAGTATGTTGCTTTGGGCGTAAGGGCTGCTCAGGCAGTATGGCTGCAACGCTTGTTTCTTGACCTTGGGCAGTCAGTACCCGCCATTGTGATGCGTTGGGACAACCAGAGTGCTCTCGCCATTGCGGCGAACTCCGGTGTCTTTCATGCTCGCACAAAGCACATTGCTGTTGAGCATCACTTCGTTCGTGACCTGGTGGAGCGACGCGTGATCTCTGTCATGTGGGTAGGCAATGACATGTAGCGTGCTGATTTCTTGACGAAGGCACTATCTCGCGGAAAGTTCTTGGTGGCCATTTGTTTTGTTGGGCTTCGCCCCATGCCTGAGGGTGGTTGAGTGTGGGATGTGCATCTGTGCCTCATTTGTTTGTGTCACTCACTATTGTGTTTGTACCAGTGCTGCACGTGTTTGGACATGCGTGCCATCGGGTTATGGGGGAGTGTTGTGATTTGTGATGTTCTTGTACAATTAACTGTGACCACTCGGCTCTGTCCATACTCGTGCAGATCCCTGAGGCGGGCCCTGGTGACACCGGTGCGACGACTGGCGGCGGACTACCGGCTTGGAGCTGGTCGACTACCGTTCCAGAGCCCCAGATGCTACCGGGACTCTCTGCTGTCTTCTGTACAGCTTGCAGGCGTCTTTCGGCGGAATGGCCATGAGCCCTATTTGCATGTTTTTGCATTGTATGTCCACCGTCTGATGATGGATGCATGCTTGTGACCAGTCGTAGCGTCCGTCTTTTGATCCTGCACGTCTAGGTTTAGACGACGTAGACATGTGTGCGCAGAGTTACAGTCAAAACAGTGGTTTTTTGGCTGGTTTTTAGGACAGCTCTTGGACTGCCACGTGTGACACCCGCCGTGCGCCACGGCAGGTATTCATGCCTTAGAGCTGTCATTTGTTTTTTCTCTCTGCAGTTATAACTGCAGAGAGAAAAAACAAGTGTCAGTTTGAGTTTCCTGACACTTGGTTCGTATCCCAACCCAGACCCTTGCAGTTTTGTCTCTAACTTGTGACTGTTGTCACACGCTGACCTGGCGCTGACGCCTAGTGTCGCGGCAAGTGGTTAGGAAGGTTCTAGGAAACTTCTCAAATAGATCCAGGGCGATGAGTCATGTGGTGTATCCATCATGCAGAGATAGCTCCCTCTGTCATGTGCGAGTCGGCTCCCTCCCTCAAAGACAAATGGCGTCTCCAGCTATGACTCCTCACGTCATAGCTGCATCACTTGGGGTATACTAGTCTTTGCGTGACTGCCAAGGTTCCCAACTCACAGTCTCTCTTGTCTCCGCTCTACCTTGATGCATCTGTGTCCGCCGGAGGAAAGGGAATGGGCAAGCAGCACACGTGCGTGGATCAAATGGCGGAGCTGGCCTCCGATACGAGATAGTACACCTTGAGGCACAAGGGTGTAGTGCTAGAGGAGGAGGGTTGGTGTAACGAGGTGCCCTGTTTTTCTGGCATACCCGGGGCCTCGACCGTGTTTGAAGGGCATCTGGGCCATTCTCCGTTTTTCGGAAATTTGGCTTGCAATCGGGCTCGCCTCCGCTCGACCGCGACTGTGCGGATGCGAGGACGCGAGGACGCGAGGACGCGAGGAGCAAGCGAGCGAGTGCGAGCTCCACACGCCAAGGGCGTGTTTTGCTCGTACCTTTGCGTGGCGTTCCAAACATGCCACGCGAGGGTGGCTTCTCCTCCTCTCGGCGAGTGGCGTACCGGTGACGCCACCCGCCGAGGGGTCGTTTTGACGGACGGCTCCCGGCAATAGCTGCGGTCAACGGCGGCAGCAAAAACGGTGGCTGCGACTGCGCGACGGTTGCACCACTTCTGGTGGCGCGCGCAACACGGCGACCGCACCCACCGTCGCGAGACATACGCGACCAACGGGGCGGCTCGCCGAGAGACAGAAGGACCGTTGATCTGGACGATCGACGGCCGGGAACTTCTCGCACTAGGCCTCAGGTGCAAGTAGAGCACCAGGTTCAGGTGCAAGCAGAGCATTGGGTTCAGGGGCAAGTAGCTTCCTACAGCAAGCTAGGAGGCCAGTAGGCTGGGGCTAGAGTAGCCGGCCAGAGAGTATAAATACCCTGTACATTGTTCATTACAATTAACCTGTGTTTTCCAGCTCTGGTTTCCAGACATCTCCAAGTCTATCTTTCCGCTGCGACTGTGCTCTCCACACACCAAGGCTAAATCTCCAGAGAGCACCCACTCTCACATCTGGTATCAGAGCCAGAGCCACGCGTTAGACGGAAGCGCTGCCGGAGCTCGCAAAACTTTAAGGAGCGAAGGCACGGACTACGCTGGACAACGTCGAGGCTGATCGAGAGGGAGATTGTTGGACCAGACTTTGATGCCAACACACCAGCCAACCTCTGGAAAATTTTCTACATTTCTAGAGCGTCCACACGGCCTACCGTGCGCGCGCGGGAGACGACGGGTGACTCCCACGCACTTTGAAGACGTCAGATTTTTGTCCCGGACTGACAAATTACTGCCGAGTTTTTTTCGATTGCTGCCGAAACGCTGCCAAATTTTTTGAACGATCTCCAATGGCTAAAAGCTATCAAGAGCCATGGAGCAGGCCCTGCAGCAGATCATAGAGCAGCTAGGAGCCCTCAAGCTAGAGAATGAGCGGCTCAATCGGCAGATGGCTGACCTGCGGGACGGGACTGGCGCTGGGCAGGTTGGGGCGGCCTGGTCAAGGAGTCCGCCGAGACCAAAGCCAAAGGCTCCGGAAGCGTTCAATCCCTCTGTCAAGGGAGCAAGCGTTCGGACCTGGTTGTTCGCAATGAACAGCTACTTTGGGGCTCTGGGTCACCCTCCAGAGGAAGATGCTGTGCGTGTGTCATTCGCGGTGACACTGCTACGTGGAGAAGCATTGGAGTGGTGGAGGCAGCTGAATATGCTAGCCACTCGAGGTGGAGGTGGGAACGCAGCTTTGCATCATGCCATGTCGTGGCAGCCAAGCGCGGTACAAGCTGAAGCTCGCGTGCCGACGACATGGGAGCAGTTTGAACAAGCTATGAGAGATCGATTTGATCTCGTGAACGCCTCTATGGTCGCATGCAACAAGCTTAAGCAGCTGAAGCAGATCGGCTCGGTGCAGGAGCACACACGCCGCTTCTTGGTGTTGTACTCGGAGATCGACGACATGAGCGAGCCCGAGATGGCAGATAAATACCATGACAGCTTGAAGGCAAAAATTCAGCGCACGTTGGCACTAAGTGGCATCACAAAGTTCCAGGCGATGGTAGCCACTGCTGAGCGCGTCGATGCGCTACGCTACCATCGAGGGGGTTTCCATGAGAAGCAAGAGAATTTTCAGCGGCGAGCACAGCACCAACAAGCTGACCCCATGGAGATCGACGCAGTGCAAGGGGGCCAGCAGCAGAACAAGCCGCGTGGTGGGAACTGCTGGATCTGCGGGAAGCCTGGGCACCACAAGAAGGATTGCAAGAAGAAGCAGCAGGGAAACGGCAACCAGCATAAGTGGCGGGCGGCCATCTGCTGGGAAACATTCGTCCGCATCAGCGAACACCAGCCCCAAAAGTCCTTTGACAACTAGGGAGCTGCTGAGTGTATTGCTGCGGAGCGAAGGAAGCGGGAGCATTCCGGGGATCCTCCTGAAAGCCAAAATTTTATCGGCTGGTTCTACGGACGACAAGGGGCGCCAGACTCGCCGGCAGATTAAAGCGTTACTGGATTGTGGCGTGTCGCACTCATTCTTCAGGGATGAGCTTGCAAAGAGGTTGGGGCTTGCACGGCTACCCGGGAAGCCGACTACGGCCAAGTTGGTGCAAGGGGAGCTGGAGTGCGGACTGCCTTTGAAGCCTCTGAGGGTCCGTCTGCGCAAGCTGTCGTGCGAGGTGAACTTTCGCACGTGCCCAATGGATACCTACGATGCCATTTTGGGGCGTGATCGACTGCACCGGTGGAATCCTTCTGTGGATCGGGTGCGCACCCAGGTGAAAGTGAAGAGATGCGGAGAGCAAATCGTTTTGCCGTTGTGGGCAGAGGAGAAGGACTCCAAGGCAGACAAGGTGCTGCAGTTGAGTTACGTGCAGCTGAAGCGCTGTTAGCGCAAGGGGGAACAAGTGTACCTGATGTGGGTGCGGCAGAAGGAAGCAGCTACAGAGGTGGAAGTGCTGGCAGCAGAGACAAAGCAACAAGAGGGCTAGCGGCAGAAAGCACCTGCAATAGAGCTGTCGGAAGGCATCAAAGGAGTGTTGGACAACTACAGTGACGTGTTTCCTGCTGAGTTGCCAAAGGGTTTACCACCGAAGCGAGACATTGACCACAAAATTGATTTGGTTCCGGGAGCAACTCCAACAGTACGAGCTGCTTATTGCATGACTGATAATGAGCTGGGTGAGCTGAAGAAGCTGTTGGAGGAGCTGACGGAGCAAGGGTTCATCAGACCGTCGGTGTCACCTTACGCTACACCGGTCCTCTTTGTGAAGAAGAAGACAGGGGAGCTGCGGATATGTGTGGACTATCGCACGCTGAAAAACGTAACGATCAAGAACCGGTACCCGCTGCCAAGGGTTGAGGAGCTGTTTGACCAGCTGAGGGGAGCGCAGTTCTTCAGCAAGATTGACTTGCGCTCAGGGTACCATCAGATCCGGATTGCGGAGCAGGATGTGGAGAAGACGGCGTTTCGGACGCGGTACGGCCATTTTGAGTTCCTCGTGATGCCGTTTGGGTTGACCAAAGCTCCTGCAACGTTCATGAGCCTCATGAACAGGATCTTCCACCCTCACTTGGACCAATTCGTGGTGGTGTTCCTCGACGACATTCTCATTTACTCCCGAACTCTGGAAGAGCATCAGCAACACCTTCGGTAGGTGCTGGATATTCTTCGGAAAGAGAAGCTATTTGCGAAGCTCTCCAAGTGCGAGTTCGAGAAAAGGGAGGTGGAGTTCCTTGGGCACATTATCAGTGGCAAGGGTCTCCGCATGGACCCAAAGAAGGTGGAAGCAGTGAAGCAGTGGCCGACACCAAAGTGCGTGCGTGACATCCAGGTATTCCTGGGGTTTGTCAACTACTACCGGAAATTCATCCGGGGGTACGCAGAAAAGGGTGCGCCACTGACTCAACTACCGAGGAAGGGTCACCAGTGGGAATAGGGTGATCAAGAGAAGAAGAGCTTTGAGGAGCTCGAGACTTCCATGTGTGAAATTCTGGTCCTAGTGCATCCAGATTCATCCAAGGAGTATGTCATGGCAACGGACGCAAGCGACTATGCCATTGGGGCGGTGCTGATGTAGGATCACGGGAAAGGGCCGAAGCCGATTGCGTACGCGTCTCGCAAATTGCGAGGTGCGGAGCTGAACTACGCAATCCATGAAAAGGAGATGTTGGCGGTGATCCACGCCTTCAAGCACTGGAGGTGCTACCTCGAGTCGCGACGTTGCGTGGTCTTCACGGATCACTATGCCCTAAAGTACCTGAAGACGCAGCCGAACCTCAGTCGCCGACAAACTCGCTGGATGGAGTTTCTTGAGGGGAGTTTTGACTACGAGATCCTGTAAAAGCTTGGGAAGGTGAACCCGGCAGACCCTCTGTCAAGGAGGCCGGACTTGAGCCTCAATGCCAATTTAGTGCTGATGGGATCTCCAGTCATGCATAGCCTATTCAAGCATGGCTATGGCGTGGACAGTGAGTTCACGGGTGGTGCGCTGAAAGACGCCACGTGGGATGGAGTGTATTGGCAAAGGGGGCAGGAGCGGAAAACTGTCGTGTCAGACTATGCGCCATTGAAGCAGTTACTGCTGGAGGAGGCGCATGACACCCACTACTTGGGTCACTTCGGCTTCGACAAAACGCTGAAAGCCTTGACACGACAATACTGGTGGTCGTCAATGGCGACTGATTGCAAGAGGTTTGTGAGCAGCTGCGATGTGTGCCAACGCATCAAGGCGCGGAGGACCAAGCCACCAGGGGAGCTACAACCATTGCCTGTACCAGAGAGGCCATGGAAAAACATCTCGCTTGACTTCATTGGCGGGTTGCCTGTGACGCAGCAAGGCAACAACACGGTGTTGGTGGTGGTGGATCGGTTTTCCAAGATGGCACATCTCATCGCATGTCCTGAGAGCATCACAGCTGTCGGGACAGCTCAACTCCTCCTTAGTCATGTCATCAAGCTGCATGGAGTGCCGCAGTCGGTGGTCTCAGATCGCGATCCACGCTTCACTTCGCGATTCTGGAGAGATCTCATGGAGAAGCTGGGCACGCGAGTGCAGCTGACCACAGCATACCACCCACAAAGCGATGGGCAGACAGAGCGCACGAACCAGACATTAGAGCAGCTGCTGCGGAGCATGGTCCCACCGGATGGAGAGGGTTGGGAGGAGAAGCTCAGAGTGGCAGAGGTTGCCTACAACTTAGCAGTGTCAGCATCAACAGGATAGTCACCGTTTGAGGTGGTCTATGGCCACCAGCCACTGAGCCCAGCCGCCCTTGCTATGGCAGCATCTCTTCCGGCTGTGCAGCAGATTGCTGAAGGATTTGCCACCACTTGGGACGTGGTGCGGCAACGACTGTGGAAGGCACAGAAGCAGCAGAAGCGGCAGGCTGATAAGTATCGCTCTGTGGAGGAGTTCCAAGTGGGAGATCAGGTGATGCTGAACTCTGCTAACCTGCAGCTCATGGGAGTTGGGAGTCCCAAGTTGAAATCGTGATGGGTGGGTCCGTTCCGCATTCTGGAGAAGCGGTCGGTCATCTCATACAAGCTGGAGCTGCCAGCTCACTACACCATCCATCCGGTGTTCCACATGTCCCTGCTTCGTGCTTACCGCGACCCAACACATTCTTCCAGGGTCGCCGGACAGCTCCACCTCCTACTGTCCAGGTTGAATGAAGTGAGGAGTTTGAGGTGGAAAAGATTCTGGCGGACCGCCAGAGGGGACAACGGTGTGAGTTTCTTGTGCAGTGGAAGGGGTACCCGGCAAAGCACAACTCTTGGGAGCCAGAGGCCAACTTCCACGGTGGGGGTACCAACATTGCTCTCCAGGAGTACCTCCGGCACGTCGGGACGTCACGCCTCCGACGTGGGGGGGGTGAATGTAACGAGGTGCCTTGTTTTTCTGGCATACTCGGGGCCTCGACCGTGTTTGAGGGGCATCTGGGCCATTTTCCGTTTTTCGGAAATTTGGCTCGCAATCAGGCTCGCCTCCGCTCGACTGCGACTGTGCGGATGTGAGGACGCGAGGACGCGAGGAGCTAGCGAGCAAGTGTAAGCTCCACACGCCAAGGGCGTATTTCGCTTGCACCTTCGCGTGGCGTTCCGAACACGCCACGCGAGGGTGGCTTCTCCTCCTCTCGGCGAGTGGCGTACCGGTGACGCCACCCGCCAAGGGGTCGTTTCGACGGACGGCTCCCGGCAACAGCCGCGGTCAACGGCGGCAGGAAAAACGGTGGCTGCGACCGCGCGACGGTCGCAGCACTTCTGGTGGCGCGCGCAACACGGCGACCACACCCACCGCCGCGAGACATACGCGACTAACGAGACGGCTCTCCAAGAGACAGAAGGACCGTCGATCTGGACGATCGACTGCCGGGAACTTCTCGCACTAGGCTTTAGGTGCAAGTAGAGCACCAGGTTTAGGTACAAGCAGAGCATTGGGTTCAGGGGCAAGTAGCTTGCTACAGCAAGCTAGGAGACCAGTAGGCTGGGGCTAGAGTAGCCAGCCAGAGAGTATAAATACCCTGTACATTGTTCAGTGTAATTAACCTGTATTTTCCAGCTCTTGTTTCCAGACACCTCCAAGTCCATCTTTCCGCTGCGACTGTGCTCTCCACACACCAAGGCTGAATCTCCAGAGAGCACCCACTCTCACTGTTAGAGCGACGAACCGGATCACCACTCGTGGATGAAGATGACGATGGGGCAGGTGAGTCGGGTGGATGAAGGTTTGTGATGGCTATAGTAGAAGAAGGAGGAGCGATGATGGGGTCGACAGGAGCGAGGATGGCAGAAGCCGAAGGCACGCTCACCTCTCCTATGACAGTGTCTCCAACGGACGTCATACTCGGAGCTCGTACAAGATCCTCCCCGAGTATAGGTGTGCCAGATGCTGCTGGTGGAAGGCTCCTGCCGATAGCAGTGATGCTCCCCTCCTCTAAGAATCACTCACACGCTGCCATCATCTCTCGCTGTAGCATGACTATACGCTCCTGTAGATCAGTATAATCTCCCTTACACATGTCGAGGTGGTCCATGTTGACTTGGTGTAGGATAAACTCTGCCTCACTGGATGCGACGCATGCAAAAAACACAACTTGTGAGTACATCACCATCTGCATCTCTGCTGTTGAAGACGATGGAACTGGTGCTACTGCATCCTCCTGGGGGTCAACCAAGCTCGAAATGTGCTGAGACGTTGGAACATCAGATGGAGCTGCAAGTGTCGCATCCACATCACAACTCGTGTCTGTCATGCGGGGAGTGAGCGGTCGCATGTCGAGAGAGAAGGAGAAGGAGGAGTCGTCAGAGTCCGTGGAGCATGTGGAAATGTCGTTCGTGCAGCAACTGCCACTCTCAACATCGATGTGATCAGCACGGTCACCAACAGATGAAGACGAGGGGGCATATTTCAGCTCCTGTTGATGAGGTGACTCCATTCGCGTGTACGGATTTGCTCCAGTATCCTCGACTGTCGCCGTAGTGGACACAAGTGTGCAGGACTCCGGCTCGACAATGCCCGTCAAGGCAACCAACAAGCCCAACTGGTGCTCACACATTGCCTTGCCAGAAAGGCTGGTCACTGCCACCTGCTCGATAATGGAGTGAAGACCACCATCTGACTCTGTCATGTGTGTCGCTGCTCCGTCTTGTGTACGGGACGAAGACTCTGGGAACATAGGCAACTCCTCACGCTGAAGCTGGTCCTCAGGTTGCGTGGATGACATGGTGAAGCCTGCTGAGTCTATTGCAGCACATGTCCCAGTGACATCTCTCAGAACTACTGCTTTCAAGAATGCCTCAACCTCTTAAAAGACCGACCTGCCGACTCTGCTCATGCACTATGGCCGCTGTTGGGCTGGAGTGAGTTGCGTATGCCAACGCCCTTGAAAATCCATGTGGGGCATCCTGATCCGCACGGGAATTCTGTGCCACCGCCAGGCCTCTACCGGTCGGAGTCGCAAGTGGCATCGCCAAGGCACGCGGGACCTACACTCCTCTTGATGCAACCTGTTGCTCCCAAATGTTCGGCTGCTGCACCAGCATAGATGTTGACCTCGATGACGTGCACGTCCCAAGTATTCCAACACCCGCCAAACTAGTGTGAGTCGTCTGCACACTCTCCCCCAAAAATCCGGTAGCTAGATCCCGATCCGTACGGGACTCCTATGCCACCCCTGGGCCTCCACCAGACGGAGCCGCAAGTGGTACCGTCCAGGGACGCTGTGCCTGCGCTCCTCGTGATGTCATCTGATGCTGTGGAAGATGTGGATTCAGCCCGGATGATGACAGGCAAGTCTCCACCATGAACGCCATGTCGGGATCAGACTCCACGCCATGTGCTTGCACCGTATCATCTGAGTCTGCCTGAGCGGACGCTAGGGCACCACAGCCTGGTGTGAGTGCGGATCCTGTCACTACGGTCACAACAGGCAATGCGCAGTGACCACACTCCCCCTCGACAAGTACAACAACGGAAGCCAAGGAGGTGGAGGATGTCTGGCGTGAGTATGGCGTGCGGATCGTTGACGCCAACGCCGCGGGAACACACGACTAGAACGACTGCATGGAGACGTCATCGCGAGGTGGCATCGTGGTCGCAGTAGAGTGGAGGATCAAGAGGATGGTGGAAGCTTGGGACAGGCTGACTGGTGACGCTGAAGAGACACCATCGAATGAGTAAGAAAGAGAGGATGAAGGAGATGTCGTTAAGGAGGTCGTCGACGAACGAGGAGCAGAAGCACGTTTGGTGACAACGCGGTCACAAAGCCACTAAACCATCTGTCTCAGGCCGTTGATCTTGGTGAATATGGTCGCCAGAGGTCCAGCTAGGGGATCTACCAATGCGGGTAAATCCGCATGCTATGTAGGACGCATGCGCGGACGAGGCTGAAGCCGAGGTGGATGCCAACCGAGAGGGCACGTCCAACAGCGACACCAACCATGGCGTCCAGCACCATAATAGTAACAAGCGAACGCGCAGGGCGCCTGCTCAGATGTCTGCGGACAAATATCGTGCACTGGACGATGGATAGGTACTGAGGGTACCTACTCCCGGTGGTAAACACCAAGCCACGGGAGTGAATAAGGCCAGTAGGCACTGTTACTCCTGGAGGTCACGGGGTCAGGATCAGCAAACCTGACTAGACGGGACGAGCTCTACTACCACAGCAAGCCCGGAGACTAGAGTCTCACTAACTGCGGCTACTAATACTGTTGCCACCAACAGAGCAAAGACTGCTCCAAGATGAGAAGGGGTGGCGGCTGCAGATGTGGCTGCTACTCCAAGCGGTAGACGACCCAGCCCTCTGAGATGGAAATACTCTAATGTGCCGTCGATCCTGCGGAGTGAAGTGCATGGAGCAATCCACGGGCCCTAGGGAGATGTCGGTCCAGAACAAGTCTCGAAGCGGAGATCGCCACAAAGGCACAATCCGCTGTTGGTTGAGAAGGCAAAACTGCAAGTACTAGCGCAGCCGCCGCACTATGTAGTTGTTGCAACTCCGCCCAATACTGCTATTGCTGTTATAAAAGCTGCTGCTGATGCGACAATAGTAGTTGGACGATTCCCCTCCCTTTTTTCTTCTCTTGTGCTCTCAACCCCCCCTTGTTTTTCTACTTTTGCTCTCGTCCTCCACTATCCCCCCATTATTTTTCTTTTTCCCTCTTCTTGATTTCAGCCCTCGCTCCTTTTCTTTCCTTTTCCACTCGCCTCCAGGCCTACCCCTTTTCTCATTTTTTGTTACTTGGCCCACCCCTTTCTCGATTACCCCTAAGGTGGGCGAACGGAGAAAATGAGGAAGGAGGGGTGGGGTGTCCGGCTTGTCTGGCCCTCCCTCCCGTGCACGCTCGCTCACTCGCTCGCTGAGCGAGGGAGCAAGCGAGTGAGCGAATGTGGGGGAGGGGGGGGGGCAAGTAGGGAGCGAGGAGGGAACGGGGGGGGGGGGGG
>SZWC01000426.1:78710-122753 GCA_023375785.1 Penium margaritaceum
GGGGGGGGGGGGGGGGGGGGGGGGGGGGGGGGTCCGCCCCTCTCCGCCGTCGGCCCCTCTGTCGGTCGGCTGACGGAGCCGACGGGGCCGACGGGGCCGACGGGCCCCTCCGAGGGGCCCCTCACAGGGGCTCAACAGAGCCCTCCGAGGGCCCCCCCAAGAAGAGGGGAGGGCGCAAACATGACCGACGGGCCCCCTCAGAGGGCCTCCACTTAGAGGAGGGCTGCGAGACCCTCCACGCAATGGTAGCAGCAGCTGCTGCGGCAGGTGCAGCTATTGTGGTTGTTGTTGCTGCTGCTGCTTCTGCTGCTGTTGCTGCTTTTGCTGCTACTACTACTTATGCAGTCGCTGCTGTACGCTACTGTTCCTGCCGCCGCTACTGTAGTTGCTGCTGCTACTGCTGCTATATGCTACTAATGCTGACGTCACTGCTACAACAGCTAATGCACTACTGCATTTGCTTTTGCTTTGAGCGGCTATGCAGCTACTATTACTCATGTTGCGTGGCACCATAGCTGCTGCGGATACTTTGCCTGCTTTTGCTATTGCTGTTGCGGCCGCAGTCGTTAGTGCTGCTGTTTGCAGCTCACCACCCCTGTGGCATTCACGTGCAGTCGTTTTGCGCTCCCTCACGCTGCTGCCGGAATGGCGCCACGTGGCGCGTTCTCTTCCCGTTCTGCTCACTACTGCTGCTTCTACTGCTCACACGCCCCCTTGTGCTCTGATACCGAATTGGAAATGATTTAGGACTTGCAGGCCCATGCAAAACAAACATGAACTCTATGTGTGAGTGCGATGCAATACTGCAAGAATTCGGCTATGTCTGGAACGCTCAATACAAGAGAACAAGGAGAGTTTACAAATGAGCCCCTAGCGGGCTTACATAGGGGCGCCGGCAATTAGCCACACCGGCCCGGTCACCCCTGCTGAACCCAAATGAGTCAACAGGGAGAACAAACTGCATACACCATGACAGCAACAAAGGTGGTCTCCTTGAGGCACTGGAACAGCTCTCTGAGTGCCCGGGTCTCGACCACCGAGAAAGTATGAGCAGTGCCAAAAGATCTCGAAATCAACATCTAGACATCAAAGATGGCGTTCCGAACATCGGAAGCCCCACAACAGCCATCGGGTCTCCTCGTTGCACCGATACAGTCCATAGGATGCGCGGGTCTCAACCCACCAAGAAAACTCTCCTACCTCCTGACAAGCCCACATGGCTTCCGGAACGCATCGACTGCATCTCGTCGGTGTTTTCGTAGGTGCTGGAGAAGTCTTGGTGCATTCCAGAGTCCTGTCGTGTCGGCACGCCCTCCTCTACCATATACTCCGAATGTGGGTACATGGATAAACCTGCGGTGTTGGTCGTGACCGATGGAAGTCAACCAATAGGTATACGGATAATCACCGCGTCATTGCTCGTGACGGGTGGAAGCCACAAAAACCAACACTCCCCCTAGCTGACACATTCGTCACCGTAATGACAAGTGAGGGGCTACACTCACTGTCCGTCGTAAACACCAACCACAATACAAGGTCTCCTTGGGACAGTGGTGTAACTCACCAAGTGCCCGGGTTTCGATCGTGCAATACATAATCCACACATGCATGTGCGAAACATGACATAAGAGGTACAAAGCAACAAGGTCTCCTCATGACCTTCAGAACATTTCTCCGGAGTCCGGGTCTCGACCACACCTGCTTGCATGCATGGAACATACATACCACATGGAGGCAATGGGTCTCCACGTTACACCGGTACAAGTCACCAGGTGCACGGGTCTCGACCAGCATAACCTCAACCGGAGCATGGTGCTAGATACAAAAAAACCACACTGTCCTCAAACGGGTGTCAAGCCAAAACCCACACACCAACACCCCCCCTTGGGCTGC
The DNA here is from genome assembly GCA_023375785.1 of Penium margaritaceum. Lineage (NCBI taxonomy): Eukaryota > Viridiplantae > Streptophyta > Zygnematophyceae > Desmidiales > Peniaceae > Penium > Penium margaritaceum. The sequence continues at coordinate 80,604 of SZWC01000426.1, forward strand.
AAAGGCTGGCTCCTCCATGGCCACACACCCCAGCAAAACAATAAAGGATGAAAATGATGCTCGTCGGATGTGCTCCCACATAGCCTCACCCCGGAGCGTTGTTGTTGCTGCTGTCCTCACCTACTGCTGTGATTGGTGCAGCGCTGAGGGCCTCCTCCAACTACATCACCTGTTGTATGCCTCCCACGTGCTGAGCTACACATCGCAACGCGGACACTGCAGCGTCAAGACGTGTGTACAGCTCGGCAAGCTCTGCTGCGGCTCTCGGCCGGGCGACTACATCTGTGACATGTAGGCGGTGAGTAGCGGAACAAACCTGATGGTGGACCTCGATCGCGTGGGCGTCGGCCCGAGCTGCGGCCTCACGCAGCCTCGCCGCCTCATCGCGTAGGTCAGCTGTCGAAGCGTCTGTTGCCTGGCCGCCAGCTGTTGGCAGGGCGTCAACACCTGACAACGTGTCAGAATGTGCAGTGTCTGCATCTATAATAGGTGCTACTGCAGAGGCACCGGTTGCTGCTGGCACACCTGTCACTCGGCTGTTGACTCCTAGTCGAACGTCGGCCTCCGTTGGTGAACCTGCCTCTGCTGCATCGTCGCCATCATTGGGAGCCTGTATAGTGTTACGGGGCTGCTTACAACCATCGGTGCGCAACCAATCGTCCACCTGCCGCTGAACATCCACCCGTCTCCGACGTGCATCCTATAAAGACCTCTCAGCTGCCTAGAGACGCATGTGCACATCCTTCATGCACTCCTTGGTAGCCTGCCGTGCTGGAACATCCATTGTGTAACAATGGCTGCTGGCCTCCCGTAGCTTGGCCATGAGACCCTACACGTGCCCGTCTGCTCGAGCTACATCTACCTGCTGCTCATCGACCGCAGAGCGCAAGCGCTTGGGTATGGGAACTGTAGCTCGGACATGTGTAGGTGTGTCTTCGGCTGGAACCGCCCTAGTGTCAGCGATGCCGGTTAGGGAAGTCATGAGCCGGAGGTCTGTAGCTCGCTCTGCATCCTCCACGGCGGATGCGCCTGAAGGGGTGATTGCTGTAGGCTCAGTTGATGTCGTGGGCACAATCGCCACTCGGCTGTCAACAGTGTGGGCCACGTTAGCAGCTACTCTTGCATGAGTTTTCGCTGCTGAAGCATCCCAGTGATATCGCCTCCAACTGTCGGTGCAAGTCCGACCGTCTCCACACTACACCGTGGAACATCCATTCAGTAGCCTCAAGGCGCGTGTACACATCATTGACGTCTACTACTGCTAACCAACGATTCGCAACGTCTACGGTGCTCCAACGTGTGCTCACTGCACCTTGCTCAAGCGTGAGGCCCTCTAGGTGCCTGTCTGCACGTGCGACTGCATCCTCCTAGTTGTGAAGCCTAGAGTGTAAACACTCGAGCGCAGGGGCCTGCTCGGCTATTGGTGCATCAGATACTACTCGAGCTACATCCTCCGCGACGGGTGTGCCTCCACAGACAGCTACCGCAATGGCGTTGGCCATAGTGGAAGTGCTGGCAACCTCGACGTCTCCTGCCTCTCCGGGTACCCCCTCTCCATGTGTATCTGCAATGGCAGATGCTGTGGCTGAGGGAGCCTCTACCCCTACGCAGGCTATATTAGCTACTCTAGGAGCGACAACCATCATGGTTTCTGCACCAACAAGCGCGTCCAATTCCGGCGTCCTGTCATTAGCAATGACTGTAACTGCTGCTACTATCACGACGTCGATGGTTGCCAACACACCCACTACCTGGACGTCTGCTCCACGTGTCGCTTGTCATCGCCACTAGTACTACTGCCCCATCCACTACTGCTGCCACACCTGCCTCTGTGGTTGTGGCCTCTGCTACGTCAACTGTAGTCTCCATCTCCATCTCCATCTGTATGTCTGCCTCCAACTCCGTGTTGGACCACTCGTTTGTCTCCGACTCCACGTCGGACCACTCCTCGGATGTCTTGTACTCAGTGAGAGCATCCTGTCGTGAAGCACCATCTCTCGCATCCCTGCTGCACTCTGCGGTGGTCTTCGGCGGACACTCCATCCCCCCCTCGACTGACGCACCGGTAGAAGCTGCGAAGGGATGCGGCACCAACCTTGCGACTGGGGATGAGAGAGTCATCTCTGTGCTGACATCTGTCACTAGTGCGACTGCTGCCACCTCCTGAGCAAATCTTGCCAAATGTGCCGTCTGCTACCTTGCATGTCAAGTATGAGCAAAATGACACCAAGCTGAAGGGACTAGCATAGAAGCAGAGGGGTCAACGGTCGGGATTAATTTAACTGACTCCACAACAGAGCGGAGGGCATTAGAGGTGGAGCTAAGGTTGGGAGGTGTGGCATGGTCAGGTGATGACACCGATGGAGGTGAGGATTGCGAGGAGGAAGGCAGGGGTGTGTGAAGCGGCATGGTGGCAACGGCCCGCTCAGAGACCACATGGGCTGTGAGCTGTTGCACCATGCGCTTTAGACCCTAGAGCTCGGGGTCCAACACAGCCATGGCTCCACTGAGGGGTGCAACGGTATGAGCTGATGTCTTTGAGTCAGATAGTGGAGTAGGACGGGACCGTAACCAGGTCGGTCGCCACCCAGCAGGGCGCTGGCGACACTGCCGCCAGCCATGGTGTCGGTCGCCATAAAAGTAGCAGACAAACCCGTTGGACGTGTGGGGCATGTGCCATTGCTGCAGCTACCACTGCGCTCGTGTCGCTTGCCACACCTACACTGCCGGTGCCAGCCAAGGTGCCGGCTGCGCCCCTTGCCACGTCGATGTGCTCATCTTAGGAGCCTGGCGTGGTTGAGTGTATGAGACACTTGCTCCCGCTGGCACAAGGCTACAGGGGGAACGGGGTGATCAAAGCACCATGTCTCAAATGTGCTGTGACGCGATCACGAGGACAGGCACCATCACGCTGGTGGTACGTTGATGTCCGACTGCTACACGTCTATCACATGGCTGTAGTGCAAACTCAAGTGGCCTTCGGTGCTACTGTTGCTACGACTGTTGCGGTTGCTCCCCTTGCCGTCGTGAGCCGACGACTGTGACCTTAGACCACCTTCGCCGCTACTGCTACTACCCCGTCTCACCCGGCCGTTGCTGCTGCTGCAGTTGTCGTCGTTTGCCGACAGAGAGTTTGTGCACCAAAATGTGGGTGCGCCCGTTTTTTTTTTTCACTACCCTTTTCTCCCTTTTTTTTCAGGTACCACCTCCTCGGGTGCCCCTTTTCGGATTGTCCTGGGGTGGCCCACTCGGGGACCCCCCCTGGTCCTCTTCCCTTCCTTTCATTTCTTTTTTTGTGTTCAGGACTCGAACCTCGCCTCGAGCGAGCTCGTCGAGCGAGCTCGCTCGACAAGCTCGCCGATCGGTGAGCTCACCCGTGGGCGAGCTCCTCGACGGACCCGCCCCCCCTCTTACGGGCAATCCGGCCGTAGCAGGAAGCTACCGTGCAGCTTCTTGCTTTTGTAGCGGCGACGGGGCAGGTGCAGCTGCTCCCGCGGCTACTGTGCCTGCTCTTGCTGCCCCTACGCATGCACCTGCTACAGCAGTTGTGCAGTTTCTTGCGCGCCTACTTTAGCAGCTGCGTACTGCAATGCTAAGCAGCAACGCTGGAGCATTGCTGCCTGTTGCGGCTGCGCGTGCTGCTGCTATTGTGGCTGCACATGCTGTTGCTGCTACAGCTGCATGTGCTGCTCACTGCTTCTACTGTTGCTTGATGCTACCTGCTACTGCTACTGCTCGCTGCCGCCGTCTCCTCGCTGCTACTACTGTTATAGCTGCTTGCCGCCAACACCGCTTCTGTTGCAACTCTTTCTGCTGCTTCTGCTGCAACTATTCACCGCCGCTACTATTGCTACGGCTGCTGCTGCCGAGGCTGCTGCCCTCCGTCGCTATTGCTGCAGCTGCTCACCGTAGCTGCTGCTGCTTCTCTTGTTGCTGCTACGGCTGCTGGCATCCACCACTGCTGCTATAGCTGCTTGCCATCGCCTTTGTTGTTTCAGATACTACTGCTTCTGCTTCTACGGCTGCTTTTGCTACTACAGCTGCTACTCTCCGCCGCTAGAGTTAGAGCTACTCATCGCCGCCGCAGCCACCACTACTGCTTGGGGTTGCTGGTGCGGGCTACTGCTGGAGCTGCCACTCAGCGAGAGATTAGCTCAAGGAGCTGCTACTATGGCCACCTTAGCCACTACTGCTATAGCTGCTAGCCATCGTCGCTGCTCCTATGGCTACCGTTGCTTGCGGTTGCAGCCGTTGTCTCCACTGTCTTGACCGCTCCCATGCAACGTAGTCGTGGTGGGTCCTTCCAGGATCTGCTACTGCTATGGGTGGTTGCCGCTGCTGCCACTCACTGCTGCTGCTGCATCTCTGCTGCACAACAACGCGAGCTGTGGCTTGCTTGCTCTGATACCATGAGAATCTTCTTAGAACCTTCCTAACCACTTGCCGCAACACTAGGCGTGAGCGCTAGGTCAGCGTGTGACAACAGTCACAATTCAGAGACAAAACTGCAATGGTCTGGGTAGGGACACGTACAGAGTGCCAGGAAGCTCAAAATGAATATAATTGCACAGAGAAATGACAACTGACAAGATCACAACACAAGTACTTGCTGCAGCTCACAGCAAGTGATGCACGCGTAGTGTTAGTTTGTCCTAAAACTGGCCTAAAACCACTATTTTGGCGATAAGCCGGCGCACAGGTATCCAAAAACACCATCGTCAGAGCCTAGAGATGCAGAATCTGGAGCCAGACGCTACAACTGGTCACACGCACAAGTCCGGCATCGAATGGTGGACAGACAATGCAAAACATGCAAATCAGGCTCGAGAGCCAGTCCACCGAGAAAACTCTTGCATTTGCATAAAATCTAGAAACGACCCCGGCAAGCAACCAGGATGTCGTGGCAGCTGTCTGGCAACTGCTAGTGCATGGAGACACCACTCGTCGGTACCCTGGCGCCAGCTGCATCCGCATCATGGATCACGTCGTCATGCTCTCCAGTAACGGCGCTCCATACCACCAAAACTGGGTATACGGATAATCACCGTGTCATCGCTCGTGACGGGTGGAAGCCATGCAAACCAACAATAATATGAAAGAATAAGGAGGTGAACACAAATGAGCCCCTAGCAGGCTTATGTAGGGGCACCGGCAGCTAGCTCTAGGAGGATCTGTCGAACTAGATGCATGCAGCAAGAGGGTGCCAGAGCCAAGGGAAGCAAGAACAGGCCATGAATGCTCAACTGGACTTGAAAACCTGGAACAACAGGCCAGAGTCACAGCCATACGAGCTGTTAGTTTATGGGCAGCGAGCGAGCGAGCAGCGAGCTCGCTCTCGCTCGCTACCCTCAAGCTGTGGGTGATTGAACCACCTGTCCGCAATAAGAAAATCCTGTCAAGCCTGTTAAGAAATCCGAAAGGAATAAGTTGTGGGTGTGCACCCAACTCGGCGAGCAAGAGCATCAAGCACAAACCTGCTGCACAGGATGAGTTTGGTTTGTGGCCACATAAATTCAGGTGTGTAGTCGTGCAGCCAAGTGACCACAGTGAGGTCTTCAAAGGAGCCGTCTTTCTCCGGTCCGTCACCTACAACATGAGGTGAGTGTGCAACGAGGCCAGAGGTCACTACGTGGTACTGTCACACATATGAACACTCCCCCATGACCCACACCCGACACAAACTCAGACACTCAGAACACGACACAGATGTCACGAGACGTGATACGAGACCAGGGCTGCAACACCGCGGTATTGAGTACCGCGGTACTCAAGTACCGGTATCGCAGTACAACGGTACAGATACTGCACTATCATAATTTTGTGGCAGCTCATTACTGATACCGGTACCGACACCGCCTTATTGAAAGTATTGGTAAGATACCGGAGTACTATACAAGTACCCTGGTACACGGTATACTAATGTATAAAACACACATTGTACCACGGCACTAAAGTTTGTACCATGGTACTGAATGCCCTAGTATATTCTTAACAACAAAAATGAACTCTAAGCTTAGAAAATGAGAAGTAATAGATGTCATGAACTTGGAACTCAAGTTTATATACTCATAAAGAAAAGATACACATTTGAATGATATTCACTTGTGATATGGAGATGTTTAGGTGGAGTGGAAGTTAGGGGACAACAAATGAGGGAAGGAGAGGAGGGTGAAGCCGTGAAAAGATGCTTCTTGATTTTTGCCCATCTCTCATTGTGCTCTGTTGTGTCCTCCCGGCTTGCGTACATCAGCATGCAGATGACTGACGGCGAGACTTGACGCTGCTGTAGTGTCGTCCGGTGGAGGCGACGCAAGCTGAGGCCTACTCGCAGTTCCCTGGAGCCTCCTCCCTCCGGCGACGTGCTCAGCTCCATTGGCAGGCCTCCTCTCCGGTTGAGCCGACGGTCACTGCCACCGCAGATGTTGTTTGCATGCACCCAGCACAATTCTGACTGTACCATTGCGTCTACAACATCATGCTCTGCCTAGGGTCCATGTCTCTTACTGTGTGGCACTGTTTGGTATCATGAACCGTTCTAGGCACTGCCTGGGTTCGGGCAGCCATAACACTTTGCTGTTATTTTTCTAGCTGATTCTGACTCCACGACTGCATTTGCAGCGTTGGTATTATGGTGTGGTCCAGTTTTCAGGCAAAACGGACGACACCTGGATTTTGGACTGTCGGGCGTCTGGCAGGGCTTACCAAGAAAACCGTGCATGCCAAAAAATAGGTATAGGACTGTTTTATGCTTGGTTGGTTAGCTGAGTAACAGTTTCTACACTAGTAGGGGGGAGCTAGAACTTGGAGGAGTCTCCCATTGTTGCTCATTCTTCATTCCTAATCAGTCACTTTCAGTTTTCAGGTGCTTTCTGGCGCTAACACTGGCACGCGCATTTCTGAGTAACAAACCCGTAACTACTTGACTTCGTCTCTAGAGCAGCAGACTCAGAGGGCAGCAGACTTAAGCAACGAGCGTGGAAGCCTGCACGTTGCATCAACAACGCTGCTGCCCCAACCTGCTACCTAGTTTTTGTGTTTTTACTCTGGTTGTATACCGTAGTCTCTTATGTTCACTCATTTTATAGAGAAAAATAGAAGGACAGTTCAATTATACTAAAGGACTGAATTTTGGACCTGCCCGTCCAAAAGGCCTGGTATTTTCTTAGTGTCTTATTTTGGTCAAACGTCCATGTCCTTGGTCTGTTCCTAGGACTGCGTTTTTTGAATTTTGAAATTTTGAATGTGGGGGGCAAAGTCGTACGTCGTAGCTTGCTTCACACATAGATTCATACGTAGATTTCCTGTCCATTGCAAGCTTCCGAATGCACACTCATCCGTACTACCACGTTGACTTAGTTTTAGCGCGGTACCGTTACTTGTCAAAGTAAGTCAGTCGCGTCAATGTCGCGTTACCATTACTTGTCAGAGTATCTAATTTCTTTCACTTTCTCACTACCGCGTTACCATACTGTGGTACGATACTGCGGTACAGAAGATGGGTATGCTGTCAGGTCTGTACCGATACCGTACCGGTACCATGAAAAAATGTACTGTACCGCGGTACTACAATACTGCGGTACAAAAGAATGGTATACCGTGGTACCGGTAATACCAGCATCGGCCCTGTACAAGACTGAAATGTACCCAAGCAGTAGTTGGAAATCCTAGGCAACAGGTTGGGGCAGCAGCGTTGTTGATGCAGCGTGCTGGCTTCCATGCTCGTTGCTTTGTTGGCTGTCCCCTGAGTCAGCTTCTCTAGAGTCTAAGTCTGGATGCTCTGGGTTCGTTACTTAGAAACGCGCGGGCCAGTGTGAGCGGCAGAAAGCAACTGAAAACTGGAAGTAACTGATGAGGAGTGAAGAATGAGCAACAATGGGAGACCCCTCCAAGTTCTAGCTCCCCCCCAGCTCTGTAGAGCTTGTTACTCAGCTAACCAGCCAATCAGAAAATATTCCTAGATCTATTTTCTGGCAGGCAGGGTTTTCTCGGTGAGCCCTGCCTTACGGCTGACAGCCCAAAACCCAGGCGTCGTCCATTTTGCCAGAAAACTGGACCATTCCATAGTACCGATGGTGCAAACGTATTCCTGCAGTCAGAAGTAGCTAGAAAAAAAGTAGCGAAGGATTATGGCTGCCCGAACCCAGGCAGTGCCTATGAAGGTCCATTGTGCCAAACAATACCACACAACAAGAAACATGGACCCTAGGAAGAGCATGACGCTGAAGGCACAATAGCACAGTCAGATCCAACACTGCACGCATGCAGATAGCCACTGCGGTGGCAGTGACCGCCAGCGGCTCGACCGCCAAGGAGGCCTGCCGATGGAGCTGAGCACGTTGACGCAGGGAGGAGGCTCCAGCAAACTGCGTGTAGGCCTTAGCGTGCATCAGCTCCTCCCCACGACACTTGAGCAGCGTCAAGTCTCATCGTCAGTCATGTGCATGCCGATGTACACAAGCAGGGAGGAGACAACAGAGTACAATGAGAGATGGAGAAAAACCAACACTCCCCCATGACTCACAGGCGTAGTGCACATGGACGGGCAGCGTCACATTCAGGAGATAGACTTCCCGAGGGCACATGGAGACGCTGGCCAGGACAAAGAGTGCAACTCTCGGACGTACGCTGACTGCCTTCTTGAATGAGTCGCGCTTCAGTGTCTTGGTCAAGAAGTCAGCCAACAGCCGTGCTGTCTCAACCCACACAATGTTGATGCTGCCGTCATGCAACAACGAACGCCCATAGTGATACTCAACATTGATGTGCTTTGTGCGTGCGTGATGCACGCCGTCATTGTCGGTGATGGCCATGGCAATCTCATTGTCACAATGCAGCATGATGGATGCAACAGACTGACGCAACTCAGACAATAGACAACGCAGCCACACGCTCTCACATGCGCCTAAACCAAGGGCTACGTACTCAGCCTCAGCAATGCTTCGTGCAATACACGCTTGCTTGCCACTGCGCCAGGAAACTGCCGTGCTGCCAATAAGAAAGATCGAGCCTGTGCGGCTCTAACCGTCCGGACTGTTGGCCCAGTCACTGTCGGTGTAGCCTAACACGACAACAGACCGCTGTTGGCGCAACATGAGACCTCGCCGTGGAGTTGAGACGACATAACGTAGTACTTGGATTGCGGTCTTGAAGTGGAGGTGACGCGGCTCCTGAGAGAACTGAACTAGTAGGTTGACATCGAATGCGATGTCTGGGTGTGTCATCGTTGTAGGAACATCAGTGTCCAGATGACGCACAAATACGCCATCATGTGTAGTGGCTTCCCCACCACAGGTGGATCAGAACTCTTCAGCAACGCTTGACCGTTGGGCGACATGAGTGAGGATACTCTCAGCACGAGGGGTAGGTCCTCAGCAAAGGACTGGACAGAGTATGGACATAGACGGCTTGATGGACATGAAGTATGCGCTCGGAGCGATCATGCTCAAGCTTCATGCCCAGAAAGACTTGTGCTGGCCCGAGGTCCTTCATGTGGTTGGTAGCATGTAGTAGGTCCTTGACCCGCTAGATGGCAGTTGCATCCGGTGATGGAATGAGTAGATCATCGACATAGACCAAGACCGCGACAAGGGTCTGACCTCGCGAGCTGATGAATAGGGCGGGGTCGGGAGAGCTACAAAGGAGGCCACCGCTGAGAAGCGTACGATTCATCTTCTGCTTCCAGCAGCGCGGTGATTACTTCAAGCCATAGAGGGCCTTTCGTAGCTTCCAGACCTTGCCAAAGCCGTCGTCAAAGCATGGAGGCTGCATCATGTAGAGCTCCTCGCTTTCCAGTGAGCCATGGAGGAAGGCATTGCTCACATCCATCTGATGCAGTTCCCACCCATGCTGGGCAACCAAGTTGAACAACGCCCGGCTGGTGGAGAACCGACCGACCACGACAAAGATCTGGTTATAGTCGATCCTAGGGACCCTAGCAAACCCCTTGGCTGTGAGACGGACCTTGTTCTTGTGCAGAGATCCGTTTGGCTTCCACTTTCTTCGAAGAACCCACTTGGCGCCGATGGCCTTGTGGCCTGGGGAAAGTCGATGAGCTCATAGACGTGATGTTGCCGAATGGTGGCTAGCTTGTTGGCACATGCGGCTTCCCAGTGAGCAGCCTCGGGAGATGCCCGAGCTTCACGCAGGGCGGCTGGGTCCTCTTGTCGCTTTGTGGGGCGGAAAATGAGGGAGTGCGCGTCACGTGCCCCTGGTGGCATCCGCATGAGCGTGGCCACAACGGCATACCGGTGTTCCTTATGGAGTAGGGCACAACCCAGAGCTGACCCTGGATGTATGTCGACGATGATTGACAGTGTGGCCAAGCCGAGTGCCTTGGTGCCGGGGTCCCCACTCATGACCGTGGGAGTGGATCTGACATGAGGTGAGGACTTTCGTGGAATGACAAGGGGTCGTGGGGTGAGAGAATGTGTGGAGGTGGCCTGAGAGCTGTCCATCGGCCTTCGTCTGACGCTCCCGCCCGGACCACGTGTGTAGCGCGCCGATACGGACGGGGCAGCCGGCCTTGAGGGGCCGGCAGACACGGATGAGGCAACCGGCCCTGAGGGGCTGGCAGACAAAGAAGAGGAAGCCGGCCCTGAGGGCCTAGAAGACACGGACGGGACAGCCGACCCTGAGGGGCTGGCAGACACGGACGAGACGGCCGGCCCTGAGGGGCTGGCAGACACGGACGGGGCAATCGGCCCTGAGGGGCTGACAGACATGGACGGGGCAGCCGGCCCTGAGGGGCTGGCGGACACGGGCGGGGCGGCCGGCCCTGAGGGGCTGGTAGACACGGACGGGGCACTCAGCCCTGAGGGGCTGTCAGACACAGAAGGGACAACCAGCCTTTAGGGGTTGGCAGACACGGATGGGGCGGCTGGCCCTAAGGGGCTGGCAGACACGGACGGGGCAGCCGGCCTCGAGGGGCTGGCAGACATGGTCGGGGCAGCCGGCCCGGAGGGGCTTGCGGACACGGGCGGGGCAACCGGCAAAGGTGGGCCCGTGGGTGCAGACGATGGAACTCTCGGACGCGGTTAGACGGAGGATGGACCCACCGCTCCCCCACGCAACGGGAGGAACATCGACGTGCCACAGCAAACGAGGTCATACGGAAAGAGGTCCTCAAAGAAGAGGGCATCGCGGGACTCGACGATGTAGTGTCGGAAGGGATCCCAAAAACGCCATGCCGTTGACTGGCGTGAGACGCCAAGGAAGGTGCACGGACCACCGCGAGGCTCAAGCTTGCCATCCTGGTGTGGGACAGGCAACCCCACGATGGCGACGCAACCCCAGACATGAGCCGGACGCAGGTCAGCGCGTTCTCCACACCAATGCTGGTAGTGGGTGGACTGACGAGGAATAGGTCCGTGGGGAATTCGGTTCTTGACCCACGTCATGTAGGTCATGGCCTCAAAGTAGAAGCCGTCAAAGATAACGGATTCGACATGCATGGTGCGGACGATTTTGGCCATGGTGCGGTTCCATCGCTCAGGGACGCCGTTCTGGGCTAGCGTGTAAGGTGCCGACGTCTCATGATGGACACCACAGGAGGCAAGGGAGAGAGTGGTCTCCCCAGGAAGTCACCATCGTGATGAGAACGGAAGGGGCGGAGAGGGAGACCACACTCACGTTCTGCACGGACCAGCCAGTCCCGAATGGTGGGAGCAACGTCACTCTTCTGTTGCAGGCAGAAGACCCAGCGATAGCAAGAGTAATCGTCTGTAAGGGTCAAGACATAACGACCATGCTCGCCGACTGACTCTGTCGGGAGGGGACCCATAACATTAGAGTGAATGAGGTCGAGCAAAGCGGACGCTCGAGAGGCAGAGAGGGGATATGAGGGATGGTGCATCTTGCCTTGAGTGCAATCAATGCAATCTATGGAACACGGCAGAGGAAAGGAGGCTGAGTCAAAACTTGTGGCTGGCTGTGTGCGAAGCATGATGTCAATAGCGATAGAGTGGACTTGACAAAGGCGACGATGCGAGAGACGCGTGTGTTGCGGAGACAAGGTGCTGGTGATAAACACGTGGCCAGTATCTGCCGACGAGGAAGAGACAGAGGTGGGAGAGGAAAGGCGCGGCACATGCCACAAGTTGCCACGGGTAGTGGCATGCAGAACGACACGACCGGGCGAACGTAATGACACAATGCCCACACCATGTGAATGCAGAACTTCCATGCTCATGCGGTCAAGGGAGGTGACAGACAGGAGGTTGAGCTCAAAGCCAGGGATGTAGAGAACATCAGTGAAGAAGACACCACCCGCTGGACCACAGAAACGAACAACGCCGACACCACAAACGGGCAATACCTAACCAGATCCCGTGTGAACCCCGGTGACATCGATGACGGGACCAAGAACACTGAAGGCCTCGCATGAGGCTGTCATGTGATGCATGGCCCCAGAGTGGATGATCCAGGTCTATGACGGATCCTGGACCGGTGTGGTTAGGTTGTTGACAGTCACATGGCAATGGGCGAGCGATGTTGACGAAGTGGACGCAGGTGCAACCTGGGAGTTCCAGTCATCTAGCCAGGTAATATTATCTTGCAGAGGAGCAAGAGGATAAGGCATGACAGAGGACGGGATGGAAGGGAATACAGGACATAATCGCAGCTCCAACTTTGTCATGTAGGGCGGGGAAGAACTAGCGACATCTCAACTTGCACTTCCCCGGGGAGGAGGGCGAGGAAGGCCGAGCTGGATGGCGATGAACTGCTCTAGCTGGCGCTCACGGGCGGAGGGTCCAACGGAGTAGACCGACAGCAACGTGATAGTGTCAGAGTCCAGGAGGGGAATGGAAGGCGCCGGGGATGGAGCAGTGGGTGTGGGCGGCTATGGAGGAAGCTGCGATGAGGTCGTTGTTGTTTTTCTATGCCCCATGGCCACTGCTATGGCTTGACGGACAGGTTGGGCATGCACTGCTCCCTTGGAGTAAGTCCCCCAGACCTTGTTCGTGGTGCAAGTCCAAGCGAGACACCAGAAGTGTAGCGCAATGGATAGCATGTTGGACTTAGGGACAATAGGTCCTGCGATCGAGCCTTGATATGCGCAAGAGGTTTTCTTACCTTCTAGCATAGGGGAAGTTTCTTAGACATTTCTCCATGCATGAGGAGAGTGCGCTACTTGGGGTTCAGTGGATGCGCCAATTGGCGGACTGGTGAGGTNGAGTGACCACCCCAAAAGTGTCACTACCCACACACCTTAGAAGCCAGGCCTAGGACTATATGTACCAGGCTCATTCCTCATTCTAATTACACAATCTGGCCTTAGATGCTCCTCACAGAGTTGTCCAACTAAGGAACAGTATAAAGAAGACAGTGGTTGGTCTAAGCCCCAGGAGTTAGTCTTTGACTAGCACCTCGCGCGAAAGTGACCAAGTGTTAAGTGGACACAGTTGCTAGCAAGTGATTGCCTAGGAACTGCTCAGTGTGGAACCGTGATCCTGAGGGTGATATCTTCTCCTAGCTGAAATGCTAGGAGCGGACGGCAGGTGCTATTGTGTCGGCCCTGTTTTCTAGTCTGTTTGCCTCAGGCCGGTTGACAGTCGTCACAGGTGGCGCGGATGCGACAGGAGCAGCGATGGTCACGGCACTAGTTGTAAGGCGGTGCTTGCGCTAGCGACGCATGGTGGAGATGACACGAGCCTCTTCAGTCAGGAGTGGACACGTGTACCACTTGTGTCCTGACTGGCCACAACTGTGGCAGACGAGGCTAGCACTGCCTGATCCGCTAGTCTGTTGCTGAGTCCCTTTGCTGTTCTTGCCCCGCCGCTTCTTCTTACCAGATGAGGGGGTGCCAGAAGATGCTACTGCTGCTGGGGCAGCGACAGTCACTGAGGCAACGGTAGGGGAGACAAGGGACTCCGTGCGATGGATGTGCGACTCCTGATGGGCTTCCTTGATGTGGAGGAAGAGCTCCTACGCCCAGGGCATGAGGGTACCCTGGGCAGCCATTGCAGCGAGAACGTCATGGGAGTAGTGGACAAAGACGTCGGAGAAGGTGGTGGTGGCGCCGCGCTTGATGGTCAGGAGCGCGGAGAGAGGGGGTGGCGCGGTGTCTTCGAGGCAGCGGAGAAGATCCTCTGCATGCTACCAATAAGAGGTGACCGTCTTGGTCTTTGTCATGCGAAGGGAGTTGAACTCCCGGAGCAGGCGGCTGGTCTCAGCATCACTGGACAAGCGATGGGGGCGCGTGAGTAGGTGCTAGGCTGCTACTGGGTTAGGGAGGGCGCCAGTGGTGGGGATGCCAAGGAAGGGCTCAAGGGTGAGGCATATGGTTGGAGGGGCGACAGGGACAAGAGCACGAACGGCGCGACTGGCATCGTAGACCTGGTCGGCCTGTGTGGATTCGGAGGAGAGAACGTAGTAGGGCCACCAACTTTCGCCTTGTGCCCGGATTGGGAAGCTGAGCTCCCAGCTCCGGAACTCGTGGCCAACCTGAAGCGGCTGCGGTGGGGTTTTGAATTCCTTTGGCTGACGGCCGGCACCTAGAGTGGGACATAGGAATGACATCACCGTCTTTTGTTGGCGTATGGAGTGTTGCTATGCCAAGTATTGTGTGGCAAAAGAAACCGCAAGGCTCACGTATCCTGGTGGGGTGAACGGTGCTTGCTGACGTTGGTGCAGCTGCTGCAGCGGCTACTGCTACTGTAACGGTGGCGGTTGCTAATGCTGCTGCTGTAGCGACGGCTGCTGATACCGTTGCTGCGACTGTTGTAGCGACGGGGGTGGCGGCAGTTGTAGTGCTGCTAGTTGCTGTGTCAGTGTTGCGAGCTACTGGCGCAAAGCGCTGAGCGGACAGTCAAATCTGTCAAGTCAAAGGGACCAAAGACAGAGCGTGTAGGGTGTTGGCGCTGCTGCTGTTGCCACTCCTGTTGCTGCTGGTGCTACTCCTGCTGGTGCTGTTCTTGCTGCTGGTGCTGCTGCTGGTGCTGCTGGTGCTGGTGCTGGTGCTGCTACTGTTACTGTTGTTGCTGCTATTGTTGCTGTGGTAGCTGCTATAGGAAAGGGGGACGAGGCCCCCCCCCACTAGAGGAGGAGCTCTTCCCATTGGGGCTAGTGGCCATGTGTATTGGCCCCTTTTGTTCCACCCTCCTTTGTGTTTTTTTTTCTTTATGCTGCTGACATAAGCAGTGACGTCAGCAATGATGTCAGCTTGGGATGGTTGACTGTAACAGGTGCTGCTGAATTATTTGCAAAGTTTTTTTTTATGATTTCAGCAGTGACGTCAGCAATGACGTATGCTAAAATGTTGCTGATGTCAGAGGTGGCTTTTGCTGAATTCGTTATTGTGTCTACCATAGGATGTTAGCTGGTGTTGACGTGGCTGCTGCTGCTGCTGGTGGTGGTTTGCTACTGAAGCTGTTGCCACTGTTGCTGACGTTGCTACGGCTACTGCTGCTGCTGCTGCTACTGCGATTGTGGCTGCAATAGCCGTTGCTGTTGCTGCTGTTGGGTTGCTGTAGCTGCTACGGCTCCTGTGGCGGCTGCAAGTGCAGTGACTGCTGTAGTAGTTGCTGCAAAAAAACCTGTGGGATAGGGGATTCTTTTTCACTTTCTTTTGCTTGGTTTCATAGCGAGCTTGTTACTTACGACCCGTTGCTTGCAGCGGGCCGCGAGCAACAAGCTCGCTGCTCGCAGCTCGCTACAGGCAGCGGGCCACGAGTAGCTACAGTTGCAGCCGGTGCTGTTGCGAGCTGCAGCTGCTATTGTAGCGGGCTACGGCTGGCTGTTGCTGCAAATGCTGCTGCTGCTTGCTGCAGACTGTTGCTGGCTTTTGCTGGCTGGTGCTGCTACTCCAGCTGGCTGCTGCTGCTGCTCGTTGCTGGTTGCTGGTTGTTGCTGCTGCTGCTGCTCCCACCGGCTGCTGTTGCTGCTACGCCCTGCTGCTACTGCAAGCCGTTGTGGGCTGCTACTGCTGCAAGCTGTCACCAGCTACTGCTGTTGCCGGCTGCTGCTGCTGAGTACACTTGCTGCTGCTGCCACTACTTGCTGTTGCTACAAGCTTCTGCCGCTGTTGCTGCTTGCAGCATGATCACACTTGGTCGACGTGTGTCGTTGTTGTTGACATGGTTGGCCCCTCACCTCCTTACGTCACACGTGAGGGTCAGTGTTGCCAAAATGATTGGGCAGCACATCCCCTTGCACAGTGGCCGTGGGGAAAATTCTGAAGCCGCCACCAGGTTGGTCAATGCTGCCGGCAGAATTTTCCCTGCACTAGCGCGTATGGGAGTCTGCCGGCGTTGTCTGGCACGTGTACGCCGGTTTTCTGCTCCTGCTGCTACGCTCTGGCTCTGATACCAAGCTGGAAATCCTAGGCAGCAGGTTGGGGCAGCAGCATTGTTGATGCAGCTTGCTGGCTTCCATGCTCGTTGCTTAGTGTGCTGCCCCCTCAGTGAGCTGCTCTAGAGTCTAAGTCTGGATGCTATGGGTTTGTTACTTAGAAATGCGCGCGCTAGTGTTAGTGCTTGAAAGCAGCTGAAAACCGGAAGCATCTGATTACGAGTGAAGAATGAGCAACAATGGGAGACCCCTCCAAGTTCTATCTCCCCCGAGCTCTGTAGAGCTTGTTACTTAGCTAACCAACCAATCAGAAAACAGTCCTAGATCTATTTTCAGGCAGGGAGGGTTTTCTCGGTGAGCCCTGCCAGACGGTCGACAGCCCAAAACCTGGGCGTCATCCGTTTTGCGTGAAAAAAGGGCCATACCATAACATTGACGCTGCAAATGCAGTCGTTTGGTCAGAAACAACTAGAAGATTAGTAGCAAAGAGTTACGGCTGCCCGAACCCAGGCAGTGCCTACGAAGGTCCATTGTGCCAAACAGTGCCACGGAACAAAAAACATGGACCCTAGGCAGAGCATGACGCTGCAGACACAATAGCACAGTCAGATCGAGTATTGCATGCATGCGGACAGCCACAACGGTGGCAGTGACCGCCAGCGGCTCGACGGCCAAGGAGGCCTGCCGATGGAGCTGAGCACGTTGACGCAGGGAGGAGGCTCTAGCAAACTGCGTGTAGGCCTCAGCGTGCGTCGGCTCCATCGGACGACACTCGAGCAGCGTCAAGTCTTGCCGTTAGTCATCTGCACGCCGATGTACACAAGCCGGGAGGACACAACAGAGTACAATAAGAGACGTGGAAAAACCAACAGCATTGGCATGACGCATCAACCAGGAGCGTCACGAGAACATAGCAACCCAACGGAGTGAGGTGTAGTCTTGAACATATTGCTCCTTAGTGCCTTCGTGAGGAAGTCAGCTCGCTTTTGTCAAGTGTCAACCCAAACAATCTAGACGTCGCCTGCAGCCACACGCTCATGCGCAAAATGGTGTTCCACACTGATATGTTTTGTGCGAGTGTGATGCATTCCATCATGTTCAGCAATAGCTTTTGTGCTTTGATTGTCACAGCATAAAGTGATGCAGCGGATGGGAACACGCAACTACTGCAACAAGCGACACAACCAAACAATCTCACAGGTGCCTGCACCAAGCGCAACATATTCGGCCTCATTAGAGCTGCGTGCGACACAACCCTGCTTGTCACGTTTCCACGAGATAGCTGTCACACCTACGAGAAAGATATAGCCAGTGTGACTATGAGCATCTGCATCATGCGCCTAATCACTATCAGTGTAGCCATTGATGACCACCGACGACTGTGCGCGGTAGGAGAGGCCCACTCGCGTAGTGGAAAGTGTGTACCTGACGACGTGCAACGCTGCCTCCATGTGACGTGCTCTCGGGCATTGGGAGAACTGGGCAAGGAAGTTCAGAGCAAAGGCGACGTCTGCTCTGGTGGTTGTAGTCAGGTACATCAGGGAGCCTATGACTTGCTAATAGTCTATGACATCCACCGGCTCCCCGAGCTTTGATACATCGAAAGTTTTCAGCAACCCCTACCTAACGGGTGTCATCGGTGTTGATGCAGTGGGCACGGCCTCAAGCAAGGAGGCAAAGCGCTCCCCAAGGCTCTTGACATACGCCACCTGGTGAAAGTGAAGGACACAATGAGCACCATCTTGCTCAAGCTCCATACCAAGAAAGACACGTGCTGGACCCAAATCTTTCATCTTGTACGCAGACTACAGGCTTCACAGATGACACTACCTCTGGACGCGGGGAGGTGATGAGCAAGTCATCGTATACAAGGATGGCAGCAAACGGTGCAGACCGAGGTATGACAAAGAGGGAAGGATTCACTGTGTTGCATTGGTATCCCCCCCTTTTCAAGGGTGGAGGTGATCTCCTGGTTCCAACACCATGGCAACTGCTTGAGACCAAAGAGGTCCTTCCACAATATCCAATCTATGTCGGTGCCATTCAAGAACCCTGGGGGCTGCACCATGTAGATCTCCTTCTCCAATTGTTCACGTAAGAAGGCATTGTTCACATTTATTTGCTTGAGCTCCCAATCATGGTGTGCTACGAGACGTAGGAGAGTGCGAGCCATAGTGTATCGTCTGATGGGAGCGAATGTCTCATCGAAGTCAACCCCAAGGACTCGGGAGGACCCCTTGGCGGTGAGACGTGCCTTGTACTTGTCAAGTGCACCGTTGGGTTTGTACTTTGGACGGAAGACCCAGCACGCGTCGATGGCCTTACAAGCGGATGGCGGATCGACCAGCTCATATACAGCATGATTGTCTAGGGCTCTGAGCTCATCCCGCATTGCAGTCTCCCATTGTTGTGCGTCTGGTGCCGTGCATGCCTGTCGCACTATGGTCGGATCAGGCAACGTGGGTGTAGAGGCAACTGTTGTGTCGCACTCAGCGATGGTGCCAAGATGCTAGCATCAAGAGCGCGCTCATGTTCCGTCCGAAGCAGTGTGTAGCTGAGGGCTGAGCTAGGGTAGATAACCCCTATTGCCAAGCCCAAGGTATCCATGCCCTTTGGCAAGGCTAGTGACTGCATAGGTTGGGACTGAGAAGGATGGACAGAGGGTACAGAGACACTGGAGGAGCGCGTGAGAAGTGCGCGAAGATGCCCACCATGGACAAATGGAGAGACAGGTGCCAAACGGGGAGGATCTTCGAATGACGGCGAGTCAAGAGCAGAATGAGTAGGCACGATAGTGGGCGGATTGGATGGGGCGGTAGACGAGTGTGCAGGGGACATGGACACTAACGGGACAGGTGAGGACACATCAGGAGACGTTGGAGCGCTAGACGAGCCGGACAACACAGAGGGCAGGGACCCTGAGGACAATGTGGACACGGTGCTGGACACCGGAGGACGCTCGGAGGATGAAGGCAACTGGGGAGATGCAGCAGCAGGGACCATAGGGACAACTTCCCCTTGCAACCGACAGAGTGGTAGAAGGGGGTTAGTGGCTGAGGGACGACGGAGGTCACGGAGAAAGGTGAACTCAAAGAATAAGCCATCACGGGACTCAATGACACGCTGGCGCTTAGAATCCCAAAAGCGCCACGCTTTGGACTGCATGGAAACACCCAAGAAGGGGCAGAGGCGACCACGCGGGGAGAGTTTCCTGTCATAGAGATCCTCAAGCACCCAAACATATGCAACACACCCCCAGATGCTCGCAAGGTAAAGGTCAGCGTGCGTGCCATACAAGCGTTCAAACGGTGTGACAGTGCAAGGGAGTGGACCGTGGGGAATTTGGTTCTAGACCCAGGTCATGTAACTCCATGGCCTCAAAGGTGAACAAGGGGGAGAGGCTGTACTAGGACAAGAGGGTGCGAACATCATCGGCAAGCATCCGATACCAACGCTCAGAGACCCCATTTTGTTGGGGTGTGAAGGGAGCAGAGCTCTCCACACACCCCTTTGGACTCAAGGAGCCAGGCGGTGGGTCCTAGGAACTCACTGCCCCGGTCAGTGCGAAAAACCCGTAGCGAGCGGTGACACGCGCCTTCAGCTTGCACGAGCCAAGACAGAATGACAGTACAAACATCGCTCTTTTGACGAAGAGGGAAGACCCAACAAAAACATGAGAAGTCATCAGTAAGGCAAAGTGAGAATCGAACGACACCCCCAAGGAACTCGTGAGGGAGAGGACCCATGACGTCCGCGTGGACAAGGTCAAGGGGGTGGGAGGTCTGAGAGTCAGACAAGGCAAACAGAGAGCGATGCATTTTGCCTTGGGTACAGTCAAGAAAATCATAGGGACAAGGTGAAGGAAAGGAGTGAGTCCAACAGCGGGCTGGAGCTAAAGCAAGCTAGTGATCGCGTTAGTGTGAACGTGACCAAGAGGGCGATGTAAGAGGTGTACAGCCTCAAGGGAGGGAGAGGGTGTGGCATGGACGAGGGAGGATCGAATAGAGGCGACAAAGGGGACAAGAAGAGGAAGACGGTAAAGCTTGTCACACTTGACACCGCGCAAGACGACGCGACTGGAGGGACGAAGACGGACCATGCCAACACCTTGACCGGCTGAGAAATCTATGCCCTGATCATCAAGGGAAGGCACTAATAGCCATAAAGACGGCACATACAAAATGTCAGGAAGAACAGTACTCTGTTGGGGCCAATGAAATGGACAACACGGACGCTCTGGATGGGGAGCAACTAGCCGGATCCAGTCCGCACAAAGCGAACGGAGCCAGCTGGACCCAACGAGGCGAATGCAAAACGGACGGACATCATGTGGTGGGTGGCTCCTGAGTCAAGGACCCAGAAGCCACTGGAGACACGAGTGCGAGGGAGGATGCCACGAGTGGCAACAATGCCAAAGGAGGGAAGAGACAAAGAACACACAGAAAGACAGTGAAAAAGAAAGACTGATTGCCAATGCTCGACCCATGGGACAGACGCAGACGGTGACCTAAGAACATGGCCGTGGGGGTCCCCACAAAGAACACTGTCAGTGTGACATGCAAGACCTCTCGCCAACAATGTCACACTCTCACCTCCCTGATTGCGAAGTTGAAAATGCTGGAGGGGAGACTGCTCCAGCTAGCGCTCGCCGTCAACCGAAGGTGCAAATGATGGAGGGGCAAACCCAGAGGAGGTAGGAACCCATGGAGGCACAGCGTAGGCAAGCAAGGGAGGGCTAGCATACATCAATGCCCCATAGGGTGGCGGCCATCCCCAGGGGTACAGGAACAACGGAGCAGGTAGAACACCAACGGTGGAGTAGACCTGAGCAGAGGAGGTGCTGGTGGAGCAGGAAGTGGTGTTGGAGCTGGAGCTGGAGCTGGTGGCAGAGGAAGAGGAGGAGCCGCCAGTGCGCGTCCAATGTGCACGTATGGCGCGTGCAAGGCGGAGGTCATCAGGAGGAGCGAGGCACGTACGAGCAGAATGCTCGAAGGATCCGCAATTCCAGCAGACCACCTCACCATGAGCACGAGATGGAGGGTTGTCCTTGGTCCTCCCCCTGCACGGGCAACGACCGCGTCCACGACCACGGCCCTGTGAGGCAAGAGCTGCGGCCGTAGAGGTGGAAGGTAAAGATGAGGTGGTGGAGGCAGATGAAGAGGCAGGAGAGGGAGAAGAGGAGGTAGTGGTAGCAGCGCCCACGCCGGCCACTGCTATGCGGTGCAGGCGTTTGTTCTGAAGGCTGGTCCACCAGGCAGCAAGACGCTCAGCTATGAATTCCCAGAGTACACCCACACCAGGTGGCAACTCGGGAAGTACTGGCTGAGAGGCAAGACGCTGCTGCTCATCAGCCTTGATGGCACAAAGAAGATCAGACAGTTTGGGGATCGACCTGTTGACCGTGGTATGGACTGCAGATAGTTGCAAAGCCTTGTCAAGCTCACGAAGAAATATGAGGCCGCGAGCCCAATAAGCATCAGCTATTTCATCTGCACGCATCAAGAGCGTGTTGAATTGGACGGTGAGCACACTTTGACTTGCATGACTAATGACTGTATTACAACAACGCAGCATGGTACAAGCACCAACTGGGTCAGCCAGACGCTGAACAATAGGGTCAGCATTGTAGGTGCCGACATCGTTGACTAAGGTTTCTGGCGTAGCAGCAATAAGGGCACGGATGTCGTGCACAGATTTGACTGCATCAGGGGTGAAAGGGTCGACTGCTGAGAAGTAGTATTCCCATAAATGTTCTCCCTGAGTCCAAGCGCTAAAACGGGTCTCCCATGAGGAGAAGGCAAGGCCAGGTGCCAGAGCTGGAGGTTGGGAGAAGAAGTCATGCTGGCGAGGGACAATAGCAGGGTTTGCGGCAAATGAGGGGGCAGTGCTGTGTGCAGTGGATGGAGTGGACGCGGTAGCAGCACTGGAGCCTGCAATAGTAGCGATAGAAGGGACTGACACAGTAGGGAGACGTTTCACCACAATGGCGGTGACCTCATCAACAAAGGCCGCGCGATTATCATTCGCGACCTTAAGGTGATCTTTAGCCTCACTATGAGCCTCACGAGCCAGGTTCAGCTGAAGTTGCAGGTCAGCTATGACTGACTCTTTGTCACCAGGCATGGTGACGACGATGAGGACCTGCCCAAAAAATTTTGGCAGAGTTTTCTCAACCCTAGCGGACGTGGGAAAACTGGGACGCCCAAGGCACGTGGGAGCTGTGCAGCAGGACAACCCAATCCCAACCAGACACACAAGCCACGACACAGAAAGGAGAGGTAGAGAACCAGCAGAAGAGGTAGGTGCACGTAGAACCCTCACGCACTAGTAGGAGGTGAGGGGGTGTGGAGAGGAGCGAGAAGTAGAGGAACAACAGCAGCTGCAGTAGTAGAGAGAGCAGAAGTTGTGGATGCAACTGACACCACTAGAGAACACCAGTGGTAACTATAGCCCCCACGGTAACGATGGCTGCGGTGATGGAGACAGCATTCGTGACAAGGTTGGTGGTGGCCGATGGTGCAGAAGCAGCGGATGTGATGGCAGTGGTGGTGGAGGTTCGAATGGCGGATGTGGCAGAGGAAACAACAGCTGCAGCAGATCATCCTCGTAGCTCTCACGTGATGGTGCCACACCCCGTGTCTCGCGGTGAGCCAGGGTGGCTCTGAGCACCACCGAGATGGTGTTGTTGTTGTAGTTGCAAGGGTGCAGCTCGCGACGTCCGCGGCTGCTGCTCCTGCTGCACAACCCGCTACACTGACCTGTAGAGATGTGGTTGTAGCTAGGGATGTCGCAGTAGTTGACTGCAGTGACATCCCTAACTCTGCTGTGGGTGAGGGTTCTTGACTGGGCTGCTGGCTGAAGCGCTCAACAGCCGCAAAAATGCATGCAGCAGCTGCAGATAGGAACAGGACTGCGGCTGATATGGAGAATGCAACAGCTGGCCAAGGGGCTGCTATGGGTCATGGCGGGCTGTCACTGTCCGCTGTGCAGTCTGGCTATTGCTGTTAGCTGCAGAGGCCAGCTGGTGCTATCAGCTGCGCAGGCCGGCTGTTGCAGGCATCTACTCAGGTCGACTACTGCTGTCAGCTGCACAGGCCGGTTGTTGCTGACTGGTAGACTTGCAGCTTATTGACAGTCGAATACTCCAAATCTGCCTGTCGCGACTTCTATCCGCCATGAACAATGGATGCAACCTGCCACGGACAAAGGCGTGCGGAAGCAACAGGGAAATGGACAGCGTGGCAGTCTGGAGAGGACGTGCCCGCCGATCTCTTAGCTGCGGAGGGGAGAAAACGCGCGGAGTCACCTCACGTCAAGAACAACGATTTTGGCCCAGGACTGTGGTCGGCGGAAGAGACCGCCGTCCTACTTCCCGTGAAACTTCTCTGATACCATTAGGAGGCCCTGCTGCACTTGATGCATGCACCAAGAGCGTGCCAGAGCCAAGGGAGGCGAAAGCAGGCCATGAATGCTCGACGGAAGTTGAAAACCTGGAACAACAGGCCAGAGTCACAGTCGTACGAGCTGTTAGGTGACGGGCAGCGAGCGAGCGAGTAGCAAGATCGCTCTTGCTCGCTACCCTCGAGATGTGGGTGATCAAACCACCTGTCTGTTACAAGAAAATCCTGTCAAGCCTGTCTTGAAATCCGAAAGGAATAAGTTGTGGGTGTGCACCCAACTCGGCGAGCAACAGCACCAAGCACAAGCCTACTGCATAGAATCAGCATGGTTTGTGGCCACATAAATTCAGGTGTGTGTAGTCGTGCAGCCAGGTGACCTGAGTGAGGTTGTCAAAGGAGCCGTCTCTCTCCGGTCAGTCACCTGCATCATGAGGTGAGTGTGCAATGAGGCCAGACGTCACTACATGGTACTGTCACACAAATCAACACTAGCCGCACCGGGCCCCATCACCTCTGATGAACCCAAACAACTCAACAGGGAGAACAAACTGCATACACCACGAGAACAACAAAGGTGGTCTCCTCGAGGGACCGGAACAACTCTCTTAGTGCCCGGGTCTTGACCACCAAGAAAATACGAGCAGTACTAGAATCACTCAAAATCAGCGTCCAGACATTGCAAACGGCTTTCCAAACATCGGAAACCCTACTACAACCATCGGGTCTCCTTGTTGCACCAGTATAGTCCACCGGATGCGCGGGTCTCAACCCAGTGAGAAAAATCTCCTAGCTTCCGACAAGCCAACAGGCCTGCCGGAACACATCGACCGCGTCTTGCCGGCGCTTTTGTAGATGCTGGAGAAGTCTCGAGACACTCCGGAGGCCCGTCGTGTTGTCACGCCCTCCTCTACCATATACCACAAACGTGGATGCATGGGAAATCCATCAGCATCAGTCGTGACGGGTGGAAGACACACAAACCAACACTCTCCCTGGTTGACATAGCCATCTACGCGAGAACAAATGAACGAAGGCATGGAG
This sequence comes from Penium margaritaceum, assembly GCA_023375785.1. Lineage (NCBI taxonomy): Eukaryota > Viridiplantae > Streptophyta > Zygnematophyceae > Desmidiales > Peniaceae > Penium > Penium margaritaceum. Next base: position 105,332 of record SZWC01000426.1, read on the forward strand.
CCACAACGTATGCCAAACCACAATCTGCACCGATCATCTACACACACACACACACACACACACACATCTGCTGCCCATCCACAATAGAGGATAGGCGTGGTGTCCTCCTCTAGCATAATGAAGGTCACAAGGCCTCCTCACGACACTAGTACATCCCACCATGTGTCCCGGTCTCGACCATGAGAGGAGTCATGGACATCATACACAAGTCAGGCGACAAGAGGGTCTTCTCGTGACACTAGTGGTACTGGTGCCCGGGTCTCGACAATGAGAGGAGTCAAGCACATCACATACAATTCCGACGGGAAGAGGGTCTCCTCATGACATTGATGGTACCAGTGTACGGGTCTAAATCGCTAAGAGCAATCCAACAGGTGTCCGTATGCTAGCTACAATAGCATCATCAACCAACACACAAAATCATAGAGAGATCTCCTTGTAACACGGGTGCAACTCATCAGGTGTCCGGGTCTCGACAAACATGAGCAATCCAGCTCGCATGCACATGCCACACGTAGTATAGCCACACACCAAGACGCACTATCATATGATCTCCTCGTGACATTGGTACACCCACCAAGTGCCTTGGTCTCAACTAACAGAGTGCTACCATCCACATGTAGCTGTGCAAGCATGTGCCATGAGCCACACGCCAGCTGCTGTAGTATGCTCATGGAAGAGCATGTACCCCTCGCCCTGCATCTCCCATGATCTCGCGTCAGGTCGTGGTCCAGACAACACTCCCCCTAAGCACATGTAACAAACGTCCTCGATGGAGATGCTGATGCCATAGCTGAATAGATCCTAGGCAATGAATCATGTGATCTCTTCATCATGCAGAGATGGCTCCCCGTGTCATGTACGAGTGGGCTCTCACTCTCAAAGACGAAGTGATGTCTCCGGCTATGATTCCTCCCGTCCCTGCTGCATCACCTGGATTGTACCAGTCCTCGCGTGACTACCAAGGGTCCCAACTCACAGTCCCTCCTCTCTCGACTCTACTGTGATGCATCTATGTATGCCGGAGGAAAGGGAATGGGCGGGCAGCACGTGAGCATGGATGAAGTGGCAGAGCTGGCCTCCGAGGCGGGATAGAGCACCCTGAGGCATAGGGGTGTGCTTCTTGTAGAGGAGAGCTGAAGTGACGAACAGGATCACCACTCATGGACAAAGGTGACGATGGAGCAGCTGAGTCAGGTGGATGAAGGTGCGTGATGGCAGCAGCAGAAGGAGGAGCGATGACGGAGTCGACAAGAATGATGATGGTGGAAATTGAAGGCACACTCAGCTCTCCTGTGGTAGTTTCTCCATCAAATGTTATACTCAGAGCTGCTACAGGATCCTCCCTGAGTATGGGTGTGTGAGATCCTAGTAGTGGAAAGCTTGTGCCAATAGTACTAGTGCTCCTCTGATCTGACAATCGCTCAAGCGCCGTCATCACCTATCGTTGGAGCATCACTAAATGCTCGTGCAGGTCAGCGTCATCTACCATGGACATGTGGAGGTGGCCCATGTCTGCCTCGCGTAAGAAAAACTCTGTCTCATTGGATGTTATACACGCAGACTGTAGAAGTTGCAAGTACAGCTCTATCTGCATGTCTGCTGCTGAAGACGATGGAGTCAGTGCTATTGCATCCTCCTGGGGGTCAACCAAACTCACAATGTGCTGAGACGCTAGAACATCGGATATAGGTGCAGGTATCGCATGCACACCATAGCTCGTGTCCGTCATACGAGGAGGAATGAGCGGTCATGTGTTGCAAGAGAAGGAGAAGGATGAGTCTTCAGAGTCCGTGGAGCATGTGGAAATGTTGTCTGTGCAGATATTGCCACTCTCAACGTTGATGTGATCAGTAGGGTCACCAACAAGTGAATACGAGAGGGAAGAACTCAGCTCATGCTGACGAGATGACTGCATCTGCGTGGTTGGATCTGCTCCACTTTCCTCGACTGCCGGCGTAATGGACATAGGTGTGCATGACTCCGGCTCGACAATACCCGTCAAGGTGATGAGCAAGTGCACCCACCGTCTTGCCGGGAAGGCAAGTTGCTGCGACCTACTAGAGAAGATCACCATCTGACTTCGTCATTTGTTTCGTTGCTCCATTGTGTACGGAAACCCGTAGACTGTGGGAACATGGGCGACTGCTCATATAGAAGCTTGTTCTCAAGTAGCGTGGATGAAATGGTGGAGCCTGCTGTGTCTGGTGCAATACATGTCCCATTGACATGTCTCAAAACTGTTGCTCTCAAGAACGTCTTAACCTCTAAAAGACCAGCCGGTCGACTCTGCTCATGCACTGCGACCGTAGTCGGGCTCGTGTAGGCTTTGTGCGCCAACGCACCTGTAAGTCCATATGGGATATCCTCATCTGCACGATACTTCTGTGCCACCGACGGGCCGCTACCGGTCGAAGTCACGAGTGGAACTGCCCATGCATGCGGGACCTGCACTCCTCCTGATGCAACCTGCTGCTACAGAATGTCCGACTCCTGCCTTGACATAGGCGTCGACTTCGATGACATGCATGTCCCAAGCACTCCAACCTCCGCCGGACTTGTATGAGCCTACTGCACACTCTCCCCCAAAATTCCGAAAGACACATCCCGATGTGTATGGGACTCCTGTGCTACCGCTGGGCCGCCAGCAGCCGGAGCTGCGAGTGGCCCCGCCCATGTACGCTTTGTCTGCGCTCCTCCTGATGTAACCTCTTGCTACAAAAGATCTGGACCCAGCCCAGACATGGAATTTGATCTTGATGTCATGCAAGTCTCCACCATGAACGCCATGTTGGGACTAGACTGCACGTCATGTGCCATCACCGTATTGTCTGAATCTGCCTGAGCTGACGCTCGGGCACCAAAGCCCTGGGCGAGTGCGGATCTTGTTGCAACGATCACAACAGGCAATGCACGGTGACCATTCTCCCGCTTGATAGGTACAATAATGGAAGCCGAGGAGGTGGGGGATGTATGGAAACTGGCGCGAGCACGGCGTGCGGAGCGCCGACGCTGACGCCGTGGGGATACACGACTGGATCGAATACATCAAGAAATGTCATCGCGCGGTGGCGTCGTGTTCACAGGAGAGTGGAGGATGAAAAGGATGGTGGCAGCCTGGGACTAGCCGGCAGGTAGAGCTCAAGGGACACCATTGGATGAGGAAGGAGGAGAGGATGAAGGATATGAGATCAAGGAGGCTGTCAAAAAACTAGTAGCAGAAGCACGTTCGGTGACGACGAGGTCCCAGTCCTGACGTGGATTAGCACCCTCGCCTCTGCCAGCCTCTCTAAGAAACGGGCAAAAGACCACGAGAGTATCACGTGGCATGGCGTAAAGGAGTCTGCGCATCGCCCTAGCCGCTGTCAGCACCTAAGCGTGATCCTTAACCTGATACGGACTATGGTAGTAAGGTCATACCCCCTTGAGGTGGCCCAAACCTGGAAGGGAATCTCCCAACAGTCAAAGTCGTCCTTGTTCACATACCGTGGGGGCAGTGTCTCAAAGTCCTTGGGTTGCCACTCCGTAGGAAGGGCAACCGCAGGCTAAGAAGGAAGAGGGATGGGGAACACACCGGGATGAGGAAAGTCGATAGGGAGGATCCTTGGGAGATGGGAAATGGATGTCTGTGGAGGTCAGGAGCGTGTCTGAAGCTGGCGGAGATACTCCTAAAGCACGCAAATCTCACTCACGTGGGTGTCATCCTTCATGCTTGGCATGTCAGGGTCCGCATCCCAAGGATCAAGAGATGGCTGGTCAAGTCTTGCTCCTGACATCGGTGTAGGTGTTGATTGCTTTACAGAAGGTATGGCACCGCCGGCTCCCTCGGATGTCTGCTGTGGATTTGTGGATTGACCACGAAGGAGCTAAGTGAGCGCACGAATAGCGTCAGTTTGCTGTTGCTGCGGACGACGTATCTCATCCTGCTGACTCCACAGGTCCTCAATGGCCTGTGAGCAAGGGCTCAAGACCCTTGAAGAGGAGGATGAGGGGTCTGTTGGCTCTTTGCCCTTGTCACCGGCCGGAGCCATGTTAACGCTCATTATGGGCCGGGATGTCAAAGCGATCAGATTGCAGAACCGTTAGCGTTTCTTGAAGATTTGCAACGCTGGTAACAAATGATGTTTCAGCCAAAGAATTGGCTAAGTGTTGGTGCTGATGCCATCACTTACAATGATGACATCAGCATGAAGGTTGTCCAAATGAAGCCATATTTGGAGCATTCATGCGCTTAAGGTTTTAATGTAATCGCGGTCGTTTTGTGCAAATAAACTTTTCAAAAAGTAAAGAACGTCACCGTTTTCTTTTCAGCCCAAAATCCGGAAAACATATAGATCTGAGAGCATTGTTTCATTGCTTGGAGCCTATAGGGCATGAAATGAGGCGAGAGTTGAAGTGATGGATAGGGTTTTTCAAAAGCTTTCTAGCGAGCTCTTACAGGCCCAAAACGGTGGTCAAATGGGGCTGTTGCATTCTCTCACGTCGAGGGAGGGTGGTATGTTTGACCTGAGTGAAGCTTCTGGGACCCTTCACAGACCCATTCTCAACATCTCATGCCTCAACTGCTGCTGGAGAGGGTTGGGAAACCCTTGGCTGCCCCGTGGTGGTTGCGTGGTGATGCGGTGGCAAGGGTGTTTCCACTATTGCAATCTGCTGCGGCGGGTCACCGTGGGTTGGTGGGTCCTCCCAGGACCATGGCTTTAGCTGTGGCTCTCACTGCCGCTGCCACTGCTGCGTCTCTGCTGTGCTGCTCAGGGAGGAATGCCTCACTGCTCTGATACCATGAGAAGATGCGTAGAAGCTTCCTAGAAACACAGCCACTGACTGGGCGTCAGTGCCCGGTCAGACGGTGACAATTGTCATAGGTCGTACACACGACATCAATGGTCTGGCTAGGAGACACAAGTCAGAGTGTCATAACTCTTCAATAGCATTTGCAGAGAAAGTTAACAAATGACAGGTGGACAGCATAAATACCTGCCGCGACACACGGCAGGTGTCGCACGCGGAAGTGCAAGGTCTGTCCTAAAACGGCCCAAAAAGACTGTTTTGGCCGTAACCCTACACAGATAAATGAGAACGCCAAGCCGTCTACACCTAGACATGCAAGATCTCAAGATGGATGCTATGACTGGTCACATGCATGCATCCAGCATCAAACGGTGGATACACAATGCAAAACATGCAAATTGGGTCCACGGCCAGTCCATTGATGATGTCCTACAGGCTGTAGAAGAATTGCAGAAGGTCCGCGACAGCATCCAGGACGCAAAGACAGTCTTTGGTCAACTCCAAGTGGGTGGTCCACCACCTAACCATGCGCCGGTGCCTCCAAGGTCCGCATCAAAGATCTGCACGGGCATGGAAGCGGCCGAGTAGTCATTGTAAACTGTACAGCTCGACGGGAACGTCACAAATCACAACACGCACATGCGCTAGAACCAAGGGCCACATACTCAGCCTCAATAGTACTGCGTGCAATGCAACCTTTCTTGCCACGATGCCAAGACACAACCGTGCCGCCAACAAGAAAGATCCGACCAGTACGACTCTTACCGTCTGGACTGCCGGCTTTGTCATCGTCGGTGTAAACCTCCACAACAACGGACAGCTGTCAACAGAACATGAGACCTCGCCGTGGGTTCGAGATGACAAAATGTAATACTCAGATTGGAGCTTTGAAGTGGAGGTGATGTTGCTCCTTTGAGACCTAGGCCAGGAGGTTGACGACGAACACAATGCTTGGACGTGTCGTCGTCTCCAAGAACATCAGTGACCCGATGACACATAGATACGAGGTCACATCTACTGGCTCTCCCACCAGGGTTGGATAAGAGCTCTTTAGCATCGTGAGACCATTGGGCGACATAGGTGAGGATGCTCTTGGCACGAGGGGCAGGTCCTCGGCGAAGTGCCTGGACAAGGTCTGGACATTTGTGGCATGATGGACGTGTAGGACACCTATGGAGCGAATATGCTTGAGCTCTATGCTCAGGAAGGCTCGTGCTGACCCGAGTTCTTTCATGTGGTAGGCGGCGTGAAGCAGTTCCTTGACCCTTTGGATGGTAGCTACATCCGGCAACACGATGAGCAGGTCGTCAACATAGACTATGACAGCGATAAAGGGCTTACCTCGTGGGCTGATGAACAGTGTGGGGTCTGCACTGCTGCAAAGGAGGCCACCACTAAGAAGCGCACGACTGATCTCCTGATTCTAACAGCGTGGTGACTGCTTTAGGCCATAGAGGGCCTTTCGCAGCTTCCAAACCGTGGAAGAGCCATCTTCAAAGCTTGGAGGTTGCACCATGTAAAGATGCTCGCCTTCCACTAAACCATAGAGAAAGGCCTTACTCACATCCATCTGGTGCAGCTCCCATCCATGCTGGAAAACGAAGCTGAACAACGCCCGGCTAGTGGAGAACCGACCGACGGGCCTTGTACTTGTTGAGGGATCCGTCTGGCTTTCACTGTTGCTGGAAGACCCACTTGGCGCCGATGGCCTTCCGGCCGGGGGAAGGTTGATAAACTCATAGAACTGATGTTGTCGAATGGCGGCAAGCTCATCGGTGCATGCAGCATCCCTGTGTACAGCGTCGAAGGACGCCCGAGCCTCACGTATGGTGGTTGGGTCCTTTGGGCATTCTATGGGGCAGACAGTGAGGGCATACGCGTCTTGCGCCCCAGGTGGCATATGCATGAGCGTAGATTTGAGAGCATGTCGGTGCTCCTGATGGAGCATGGTGTACGCCAAAGCCGACCCCATGTGTAGGTTAGTAATGAATTCTTGTGTGGCCAAGCCTAGGGCCTTGGTGCCAGGGTACCCACTCACGACTGTGAGAGTGGGTCTGCTGAGAGGCAAGGAGCCTCACGGAGTGACAAGGGATGGTGGCGTAAGAGGACGCAAGGCGGCAGCTTGTGTGCTCAATGATGGCCTAGGTCGAAGGCTCCCACCTAGGTCGCGTGTGTAACATGCAGGCACGGATGGGACGGCCGGCTCGGAGGGGCTAGCGGACACGGACGGGGCGGCCGGCTTGGAGGGGCTGGCGGACACGGATTGGGCGGTTGACCCGGAGGGGCTGGCAGACATGGACGGGGTGGCTGGCCTGGAGGGGCTGGTGGACACGGACGGGGCAGCCAGCGAGGAGGGGCTGGCGGACACTAACGGGGCGGCTGGTTTTGAGGGGCTGGTGGACACGAACGGGGCATCCAGCTTGGAGGGCCCTGGGGACACGGACGGGGTGGCCGGCCCGGAGGGGCTGGTGGAAACGGACTGGGTAGCTGGCCTGGAGGGGCTGGCTGATACGGACGGGGCGACTATCCCAGAGGGGCTGGCGGACACAAACTAGGTGGTCTGCCCGGAGGGGCTGGCGGACACGGACGCGACGGCCGGCCCTGAGGGACTAATGGAAACGGATGGGACAGCCGCCTTGGAGGGGCTGGCGGACACAGACAGGGCGGCCGGCCCCAAGAGGCTGGCAGATACAGATGGGGAGGACGAGCAAGCGTAGATGATGGACCGCCTGGAAGCTGCTGGGTGGAGGAAGGGCCCACCACTTCCCCATGCAACGGTAGGGATATAGACACGTCGGAGCAAAAGAGGTTAGGGGAAAACGGGTCCTCAATGAAGAGGGCATCCCGGGACTCGATGATGCAGTGCAGGGAGGGATCCCAGAAGCACCAGGCCTTTGAATGACGCAAGACACTAAGGAAAGTGTAGGGACGTCCGCGAGGCTCGAGCTTGCTACCCTGATGTGGGGTAGACAACCATATGATGGACACCCAATCCAAGACACGAGCTTGCCGGAGGTCGGCTCGCTCGCCACACCAGTGTTCGTATGGTGTGGACTGACGGAGAATGGATCCGTCGGGAATCCGGTTCCAGACCCACGTCATGTAGGTCATGGCTTCAAAGTAGAAGCCATCGGAGAGACTATACTTCACTCACATGGTGCGGACGGTGTCGGCCATGGTACGGTTCTACCGCTCAGAGACGTTGTTCTGGGCTGATATGCAAGGCTTGGACATCTCATGATGGATGCCACGGGTGGCGAGGAAGATTTTGGTCTCATCCATAAACTCACCACCGCAATAAGAGTGTAAGCGATAGAAATGGCGATCACACTCGTGCTCAGCACAAACAAGCCAGTCCCTAATGGCGGGGCCAATATTGCTCTTCTGCCAAAGATAGAAGACCCAACGGTAGCGAGAGTAGTCAGTGAGAAACAGGACATAACATCCGTGCTCCCCGACGGACTCCATCGGAAGGGGACCCATGACATCAGAATGGACCAAATCAAAAGGGGTGGCCACACGAGAGGAGAATATTGGGTAGGTGGATCGGTGCATCCTCTCCTGAGGGCAATCAATGCACTTGTTGGGACACGGCAAAGGAAGGAAATCTGGACCAAGGCCCTTGGTTGGCTGCATGCGAAGCATGCTATCAATGGCAATAGAGTGGATGTGGCAAAGGCGGCGGTACAGGGGACATGTGTGCTGCGGAGAAAGCGAACTGGTGATAAACATGTGGCCAGTGTTGGCTGATGTAGAGGGGATGGAGGAAAGAGCGGGCAAGTGCAGCACGTACCATAGGTTGCCACGGGTGGTGGCATGCAAGAGAACATGATTGGATGGACGCAACGACATATTGCCAACACCACAAGAGTGCAGGACGTCCATGCTCATGTGGTCAACGGAAGTGACGGACAGGAGGCTGAGTTCAAGACCAAGGATGAAGAGGACATTGGTCACGAAGATATCCCCAGCAGGTCTACAAAAATGAACAACACTGACACCAGAAATGGGCAATACCTGACCAGAACCTGTCCGAGCACAAGATACATTGGTAACAGGACCAAGGACACTAAAGGCCTCACGCGTAGCCGTCATGTGACGGGTGGCCCCAGAGCCGATGGTTCAGGTCTCGACCGGATCCTCGACGGGTGTCGCCAGATCGCTAACGGACACGAGACAATGGATGAGGGATGTAGACGTAGTGGACGAGGAAGCAAACAAATACTACCAATCATCTACCCAGGTGAAGTTATCACAAAGTGGAGCAGGAAGGAAGGACAACGACTGGACGAATGAAGATGCAGGGCACAACCACAGCTCAAACTCTATCATGCGAGGCAGGGCAGGAGAACTAGTGACCATGCAACTCGCATTTCCCTGGGGAGGAGGGCAAGGTAGTCCGAGGTGGAGCTCGATGAATTGCTCCAACTGACACTCACGAGTGGAGAGTCCAACGGAATAGACCGACAGCAACGTGACGACGCCGGAGCTAGGGAGGGAGGACGGATGCCCCATGAGCAAAAGGACGAACGCCGAATACTGTGGATGAAGCTACTGTGGCGCTCTCAATGGTAGGGAGGGGGTGGCCGTCGGAAGTATGAAACTGCCTGGCAGGAAGGATGCATCAGGGCAGGGGACTGTGATGGCAGCGGTGGCGAGAAAGCGTTCACGCTGGCAACGCATGGTGGCAATAACGTGCGCCTAGTCTGTTGGTAGCGGACAGGTGTACCACCCCTGTCCAGGCTGGCCACAGTTGTGACAGTCTAAGCTGCTACCACTGGATCCAGTCAATTGCTGCTGTTGGCCCCTGCCCTTCTTGCCCCAGTGCTTCTTCTTGCCTGACGATGGGATACCGGAAGACGCAGCTGTTGCAGGAGCGACAACTGCTATAGGGGCAATGGCAGGAGAGGCAAAGACCTCCGTGTGCTCAATGCGGGACTCTTGACGAGCCTCCTCAATCTGAAGGAAGAGCTCATATGCCTGGGGCATGAGGGTGTCCTTGGCTGCCATCGTGGTAAGGATGTCTTGAGTGTCTTGCACAAAGACATTAGCAAAGACATCGGTGGCACCACACTTGATGGTCAGGAGCGCGGATCAAGGGGATGGTGCAACACCCCTGAGGCAATAAAGGATTTCCTCCGCCCGCTACCAGTAGGAGGTGACCGTTTCTGCCTCACCCATATCGAGGGGGTTGAACTCGCGGAGCAGACGGCTGGTCTCGGCCTCGCTAGAAAGTCGATGAGGGTGCGTGGGGATGTGCCATGCTGCTGCAAGATCGGGGAGGCCGCCACTGGCAAAGTCGCCGAGAAAAGGCTCAAGATCAAGGTGTACAACTGGAGGGGCGACGAGGACGAGGGCACGTAAGGCGCTACCGCCATCATACACCTGGTCGGCTTAGGTGGAGTCATAAGGTAGGACGTAGTACAACCATAGGCCCTCATCCTATATTCAGATGCGGAAGCTGAGCTCCTAGCTTCAAAACGGCTCTCCAGCCTACAGCAGCGGGGGAGAGGTTTCAAAGTCCTTTGGCCTGCGGCTAGCACCCAGAGTGGGGCATAGGACTGAGGATATAGTCTGCCACTAGAGTTGGGTGTGCTGCTATGCCAAGTAATGTATGGTAGAGGAGATCGTGAGACTCGCATGCGTAGGTGGAAAGAAGGGCGGCGGGATGCTATTTTGGCGTGACGGATGCTGCTGCTACTGCTGCATAAGAGATTGCTGCTACTGTTGTAGCATAGGAGGCTGGCTCTGCGGTGTCACTACCTGCTATTTCGCTAGCTGTTGCATCAGCGGTGCGACCTGCTGGTGAATGGTGGCTAGCGGGTCTGTCAAGCCAGCAGGGCCTGTGGGATGTTGGTGGTGATGTTGCTGTTATTAATGCTACAACAGAGGCTGCTGCTACTGCAAGGGAGGTTGCTGCTGTTGTAGTGGTTGCATTTGCTACTACGGCTACTATTACTTCAATGGTGGTGGCTATTGCTGCTGTTGCAATTGCATTCGTTGTTGCGGCTCCTGCTATTGTTGTTACTGTGGCTGCTGATGTTGCTGCTATTGCGGTTGTTGTTGCTCCTACTACAGCGGCTGCTACTGCTACTGTTGTCGGTGTTGCAGTTGCTAGAGCTGCTACTAAATGGGGGGGTAGTGGGTCCTCCACTAGAGGAGGACCCCTCCCCACTTTCAACCATGGCTGTCCCTGGTTTTCTTGTTTTTTTTTTTTCAACTTGTTGCTGACATCAATAGTGATGTCAGCACAGAGACTGGCATGACCAATGACATCAGCAGCGGCTGACTTCACTATAGCGGCTATGTGGCCACATGGTTGCGTGGATGTAGGGTTGCGTGGCTGCATGGCTACGTGGCTACGCAGCTGCGTGGTTGTGTAGCAGCTGCCCGACTGCGTGGCTGCATGGCTGCGTGGCCTTGTGGCCGCGTGGCTGTGAGGCTATGTGGTTGCATGGCCGCGTGGCGGCTTGGCCACATGGCTGCGTGGCTACATGGCTACATGGCTGCATGGCTGCATGGCCGCGTGGCTGTGTGGGTGCGAGGCTTCTTGGCTGCGCAGTTGCGTGGCCGCGTGGCCATGTGGCTGCGTGGCCGCGCGGCTCCATGGCTATGTGGTTGCATGGCTGCATGGCTACGTGGTTGTGTGGCCGTGTGGCTGTGCGACTATGTGGCTACGCGGTTGCGTGTTGCACAGCTGCGCGGCTGGGTACTCAACTGCAGCGGCGGCTGCTGTGCAGCTGTGGTAGGTGCTATGCTGTAGTGGCTTCTACTGACGCTGCTACTGCAGCTGAGGCCGCAGATTTGTAGCACAGATCTGTAGTGCAGATCCGTGCTGTGGTTGCTACTGCTGTGGCTGCAGAGGAGAGAGAGGGGAGGCAGGAGATGTCACTCCCTTCATCCGTGGCGTCGACGCTGCGTGGGTTGGTGCCATCACGGTGTTGCCTGTCACATTGCCGACCGCGAGTCCTCCAACGCTACTGCCATCGAAGGGTCAATGCTGCCGGAAAATCTTCGGCAGCATGTCCTTAGCGTTGGGAGCATTTTGATGTCCCACCCAGCAGGGCTAACTCTGCCAAGAAAAATGCGGCAGAGGTTCCCTTGCATGGGCGCGTTTCGAGGATCGCCGACGTAGACTCGGACCTGTACACCTTGCTGTTGCTCAGATCTGCTTCTTCTGCTGCGCTTTGGCGTTGATATCAGGCTGGAAATCTAGAATAGAGCGGCGTGTTGAGGATACAGCATCGCTAGAGTAGGCATGGCCCCACGCTCGTTGTTTTGCACTGTTGCCCCCTTCCACAACTTTGAGTCTATGAGAATGAAACTGCGCACTGAGGAATTAGCGCTAGAAAGGCAGTGGAATGATTAGCAACTGAGAATGAACAACAATGGAAGACCCCTCCAAGTTCTAGCCCCCCCCCCCTCCAGATCTGTAGAGCTTGTTACTCAGCTTTCTAGCCAATCAGAAAAATGACCTATTTTGAGGCTGGTAAGGTTTTCTCGGTGAGCCCTGTTAGACAGCCGACAGCCCAAAACCCGTGCCTCGTCCGTTTTTCCTGAAGACTTCATCATGCTGCAATACAGACGCTGGAAATGCATTCGTGCAGTCAGCATCAACTAGAAAAACAACAGAGAGGAGTTATGGCTGTGTAGACGCAGGCAGCGTCTACACTAGTCCCCAGTAACAACTGTGCCCGATCAACATGAAACTTGGACCCTTAGCAGAACATAACGCTACAGACGCAATGGTGCAGTCAGATTCAGCATTAGACGCATGCACACATTATCTGCAGTGGCAGGTACTGCCGGCAGCACGACTGCCGAGGAGGCGCGCCGATGGAGCTAAGCACGTTGACTGTCAGAGGGAGGAGGCTCCAGCAAAAAGCGTGTAGGCCTCAGCATCCGACAGCTCCACCGGAGGACACTTTTGTAGTGTCATCTCTCCGTCAATCAGAGATGCATGAAAACCAACACGGGTGACACACGCGACGGTGTTAGTTTGTCCTAAAACCGACCCAAAACCACTGTTTTGGCCGTAACTCTGCGCCCAAGCATCCAAACACAACACTATCTGAACCTATAGATGGAGAATCTTGAGCCAGACGCTACGACTGGTCGCACGCACAGGTTCGGCATCAATTAGGGTTCAGACAAAGCAAAACATGTAAATGCCGCAACCGACGGTTGGGACATTTGGCTCTTGCAACCGTTAGAAGATGGCAAAGCGCAACATGGTGCACGACATTCGTCATCAAACGGTGTAGCAAACGCGACAGTAGCGCACAATAAGTGGAAGCCTTGCATTTTTGGCAAGGAGTGGCGCAAGCCGTTCAATGTGAATGCGACACATGCAAAGGACCTGCTGATGGTCATGCACCGTGACGTGTGTGGACCATTCAAAATGCCGCCAAACAGCAGCTTGAGATACTCCGTCACTTTCATTGATTACGGCAGCAGAAAGATCTACGTGTACTTCATGAAGCGGAAAGGCAAGGTCCTAGACTGGCTAAAGGAGTACATCACAGTGGTGGAGGCAGACTCGCCGGAAGGTCAGAGTGCTACGCAGCGACAATGGCAGAGAGTACGTGGGCTATAGAGGGTGAAATAAGCAGTAGGAAATGAAGTGGAAACCCACTACACCGTACTCGCCACGGTCCAATGGAGTCAAAGATCGGGCGAACTAGACGCTGCTAAACATAGTGCGGACCATGCTTGTAGATGTGGGGTTACTGCGAGGGTTTTGCACGAAGGCTGTGCGTACAGCTAGCTACACCATCAACCTCACCCTACAGTGGTGCTCACGGGTAAGAGCAGCTAGAAGACACTGCAGGAGGTTTGGAGTGGGCGCAAGCCTAACGTGGCCCACCTTAAGGTGTTTGGATGCAAGGCGCACGCCATAGTGCAGGCAGCGCAGTGACGAGATAGCAAGCTTGAACCACGGGCGAATCTGTGCTTGTTCCTTGGCTACAACAGTGCACAAGAGGTACAATGGCTCTGGGACCCACGCAAGTATGAGATCTTCCGCAGCCGTGACATCGAGTTTGACGAGCAGCAAACCTTTAGCAGCAATGGCATGAGCGTCGGAAACATTCCAAAACGGGGGGAGTGGTTCTAGCTCCTTGACAACGAGGAGTTGGCGGATGCGGAGGTCGAGGATGCTGTGTCTGAGCATGGCGGTACATCAGGTGTAGTAGCCGACGCGGATGACTCCGACAATGATGCAGCTGCGCTGGAGATCTGGCTGAAAGATCAGTCGGAGGAGGCACAGCGGGTGCCGAAGCACGCACTCCCTACGGTGTTTGCTTCAAGCGTCGGAGAAAAACATTGAACGCACCGCCTGTCTGGTCAAAGTTTTACCAGATTGGGAGAGATCCTCGGGGATCCGTCTGGTCGATGATTCACCAAAGCGAGCAGAGTGGGAAGGATCGCAGCAGAGGAACGAGGCACCACGAGAACTTCCGCGCTGCAGCGGAAGGCAGTGGAGAGAGGGGATGTGTTTTGAAGCCGGCACCTGTCGATGGATTGGTAGGATGTGGTGCATGCTGGTTGCATAAAGAGAGCCAACGACCGTGTAAGAGGATCTTGTGCAGCCCAAAGGGAAGCAGTGGGAGGCCGCCATCAAGTCGGATTTGGTGTCCATTGCTGAAAACGACACCTGGGAGCTGGTTGACAGGCCAAAAGACGCCAAGGTCATGTGCTCCAAGTGGGTCTTGACGACTTATTTCACAAAAGAAGGTTTGGTGGACAATTACAAGGCGGGGCTTGTGGCAAAGGGGCACGCACAGCATAAGGGCGAGCAGTACAATGAGACGTTCATCCTCGTCGCCAAGTTCTCAAGCATCCGAGTGATCTTTGCGTTGGCAGCTGCGAAGGATATGCAGCTCGACCAGATGGACATAAAGATGACCTTCCTCAATGGCATCATCGACAAAGAAATCTACATGGAGGTACCGGAGGGGGTGGAGGTGCCCGAGGGCAAGGTGTGCAAGCTGCATAAGTCCTCGTACGGGCCAAAACAATCGCCCGAATGATGGTACCAACAAATGGACAACTTTATGGCACAACTCGGCTTCAAGCGCTGTGAGATGTATCACAGCCTGTAAGTGCGGCGCAACGAGAAGCTCAATCAGATAGTTGCACTTTACATGGACGATTGGATCTTGTGCTCCTCAAACCTGCCGAGCCTACAGCGGCTGAAAGAACCGTTGAGGTGATGTAAGACATGGGGGAGCTCGAGTTCTACCTCGGGATGAGCATTATGCAGAACTGGAGGGCACGCACGCTTGAGTTGGGGAAGGCGAAATACGTGGCCGGGGTGCTCGAGCGGTACGGCATGGAGGATCGCAAACAAGTCTGCAGTCCTCTCTCCACAACCTATGAACGGAGTGCAGAAATGGTGCTGGAAACCGAAGAAGAGCGGGAGGATATGGCAGGGGTGCCCTACCAATTGGCGATGGGCAGCCTCATGTACGCCATGGTGGCGACTCGACCGGACCTAGCCTACGCGGTGGGCCAAGTGACCAGGTATGTGGCCGATCCAAGGCCACTACATTGGCAAGTGGTCGAGGGCATCCTACGCTACCAGTAGGAAACGCGTCATGCGTGCCTGAGGTTTGACAGCAAGGGGCGGGTGGACCCTTTGGGTCTGGTCTGCTACGAAGATGTAGACTACTCTTGTAATGTGGACAAGTGAAAGTCCACATCCGGCTACGTGTTCTTCCTTGCTTGTGCAGCGGTCTTGTGGTGTATTCGCCACCTCCTCAGTGGAGGCCGAGTATCGCTCTGGCCGAGGTGGTCAAGGAGGCGGTGTGGCACGACAGGTTGTTGGGGGAGCTCGGCGTGCCGCTACAGGAGCCTACCCTGGTGAAAGAGGACAACACCGGCTCCATCTTGTTGACCAACAACCCGATGCAGCACACAAGGACAAAGCACATTGACGTGCGTTATCATTATGCATGGGACATGGTTGAAAAGGGACAGGTGATACTGCAGCACTACAGCACGCACAACATCCTTGCGGACTGCTTGACCAAAGCGCAACCCGCGCACCGGCGTACGATGAGCGTGGCCGAGCTTGGGATGACCAGCTATGATGGGCTGGAGGGCACAGCAGAAGATGAATGGGAGCAAGCAGGAGCAGCGGGCATGGAATGTGCAAGGGGGAGAATGTTGAAACATTTGCCGCTCCACATGCCAAGTGTGGCACCGAAAGGCATGGTCGAGCCGCCAGAGAGGAAAACTGTGCAGTTGGATCTAGTGGCTAGGGGATCACTCGGATCCTAAAATGAAGGATTGTCCTTCAAATGTGACAAGTCGTCAAATCTGGTGGAAGTTGTTTCATTGGAATCAAACAAGTATCGAGGGAGAGCTTCCAAAGCTAGGATGTGCCGGCCATGACTCAACTTCCGGTGACTAATCGACCGGACCAAGAAACAAATCTCCATCTGAAGGTTTCTCTCCGGAATGACTACCAAGGCGTCCGATAGATAATCCACTGGATCTTTTAGTGCAGGTTGTTTCTGAGGGACTTCGCCAAAGTCCCGACTTGGCGACCGAAACTCAGTAATACGTTTTGTTACTCAGGGACTGGGTCAAAAATCTGATAGCAGGCCTGCGGACAGGTTTCAAACCTTGTCACACCCCATCACTAAACTCAACCCAAAAGTGCGGGAGGTGCTTTAAAATAGTGCAGGGGACCCCAATATCATGTGCAATGGGATCTGCGTCTTGGGAAAGGCGCTTTGCACGTGAAGGAAGGCGCCATGGTATGTGCGCGCCATGGAGGCGTTAGGCATTTATGTGGTGTGTGAGACATGCACTTCGGCAAGAAAAACTTGGGCTACGTTTTGCCAAATTGTACTCGGTTTGGTGCATTGGAGAGCTCCTCACTAGCCCTATAAAATTTTTGATCATTTTTATGTACAAAAACGAGCACAGAATGCCGTTATTCCCTTTTCAAACTGACTGTCTCTAAATTCCTGCTCACTTAGCGTGAGGCCACCATAAAGCTCACGCTCAGTCTCAGATTTGCCCAAAACAGAAGACGTGAATCACTAGAGAGGATCACACCAACGTCAAAACCACACTGCATGGATTTCCCGGCAACTCAAGTGAACACGCTTTTCACGTTTGGTTTGCGGAGTACGGAAAATCATGCGTTGCATGTCGAAGAAGGCGACCTTCATTGAATAGACATTTTTGCAAAAAAATCTGGTTTGGCAGTCTACAGGACCCCCAAAGAACAGGGCCCGTAGTTTTCTCTCAGAATCATACTGTTCATATAACTTCTGCAATGCTTCTCCTATGCCATGCTGACATTCCGTATACACGTATACAACATGATGAACGAAGCATGCCCTACATGCGCTGGCTCCAGGCTGTCTCCCAAACCTACATGTGCACAAAGGGCGGCATCACAATACTGTCTGTTCGACATTGCACGTATGAAGAGAAAGCAGATTGGGTGTAAACCTCTTCTATGTACGATGTATGGATCCATGACATGCTCGGACGACACAGAGAATTGTCGTGGACATGAAATTCAGTAGCCAGGACTTTGTGGTGAAGTCTGTGGTGTCGGTGAGCGATCGTGGACTGTGGGTAGGGACACTGCCCCCCCCCCCCCCCCCCC
>SZWC01000426.1:122815-202636 GCA_023375785.1 Penium margaritaceum
CTGCCCCCCCCCCCCCCCATTCAATGTTCAATCACTTTTGGATTCTCCGGTGCACACCTGCAACCATGCAAGGGTGTCGTGTGTTTGTGTTATAGTGTCAACATGGGGTTGTCTCTCGTAATCAATTGAGGTGATTCGAAGTGCAGGGTATGTGACACATAATTACGTGGTAAAAATGCCTAGGTACCCATTGTTGGCATAATGGCACCCAAAACGCAGGCCAGTTCCCGGAGGGCAGAGGCTTGTGTGCTAGCCCCACTGGTGCATAGAGTTGAAGATTTGCCCCTCTGCATGCCCAAGTGCGGCGCCGGGAGGCGCCGACAAGCCGCCAGAGAGAGGAAATTCCTCATCGACGGATATTGCGACTCGAGAATTTCTTTGATCCTCAAATGGAGGATTGCCCCTCAAAGTTCTCGAGTTGCTGAATCTGGTGGAAGTTGTTTCACCAAAATCGGACAAGTTACAAGGGAGATATGGGCTTCCAAAGTTGGGGTGTGCGCGATGGCTTTGGGAGTCGGCCGCGGGTCGACCGGAGGTGGATAATCCACCTGAACGAGTAACAAAATGCCATCTGGGGATTTTGCTCTGGAAGGACTGCCGAGGCGTCTGGTGGATGATCCGCCGGATTTAGAAGTGCAGTTTTTTTACTGAGGGACAGCCAAAATCCTGGCTCGGAGTCCGAAACTCAGTAGTATAATTTGTTACTCGGGGACTTCGCTAAAATTCTGACAGGTCTGCGAATAGGTTTCGACCCACATCAATCCCCATCACCAACCTCAATGATTAACTCATCAAAATAGAACCCAAAGGCGCAAGGGACGCCGCCACTATGCGTAGGGACATCTGCACCTCCGGAATGGCATTTTGATGGGTCCTTGATGTGTGAAGGCGACGTGGTGCGCGCCGCTGACTGAGCGGCTGGTCTGGGGTGCTGTGCTTCGCCCGATGTCGCGGGAGCTACAGTTATCCCAATTGCACACGGTTTTATGCGTTGGAGAGCTCATGAATAGCCCTACAAATGTTTAGATGATGTCCATTTTCAAAAACTAATGCAAAATCGTGTTATTCCCTTCGCAAAAGTCACTGTATCACAACTGTCTTCAACTCCCAGAAACATAGCGTAAGGTGACCAGAAAGCTCACGCTTAGACTCAGAACCACTCGCACAAAACATAGCCGTGAACACCAAGTAGACCCGTTGGGCCACGTTGGAACCGCACCCTGGTTTCTGACAATGGGTTATGGGCCCACGGCCATGACCGGTCTACACATCACTCAAGGCTTTCGCGGCGGACGGGACATTTGTCAGACACGACATCGCCGTCAAGCTCTGAGGTCCCGGAGTTGCAGACTGCGCAAATGGCGTATAAGGAGACGCAACCCATCCAGAAGTATGCAGGTGGCCCTAGCTACGGGCTATGGAGGTGGCACTTTGAGCTGCACCTCGCGCATAAGGGGCTGTTGGAGGTCATGAAGGGAATGGAAGTCCTCGACGAAGCGACGGCGACGGAAGCGCAGAAGGAGACCTTTGCAAAGAAGAACACGGAGGCGCTCATGCTGCTGGTGTCTGGGACGGCCGAGTCGAAGTGGGGCTACTTCCCGGGCTACAAGCTGGCAGCCGAAGCTTTGCAAAAACTCTGTGCTATCCATCAATCCAAGTCACTGGCAAACACAATCTTCGCAATGAAGCGACTCCTGACAGTGAGAATCGAGGAGGGAGATGATGTCATCACTGCCATGCAGCAAATCAAGTCGCTCGCCTCACAGTGCAATGACATGGGGTGGAAGATCGACACGCAGCTGCAAGCGATGGCCCTCCTCATGGCCCTTCCTGACAGTTGGAGCCCTCTCATTATAGTCTTGGGAGGATGGGCAAAGGACAAGCCCACCTAAGGCGTGGTCACAGAGTACATCCGCAACGAGGCACAGCGATGGAGCCGCGGTGAGT
Organism: Penium margaritaceum; assembly: GCA_023375785.1. NCBI lineage: Eukaryota > Viridiplantae > Streptophyta > Zygnematophyceae > Desmidiales > Peniaceae > Penium > Penium margaritaceum. The sequence continues at coordinate 124,763 of SZWC01000426.1, forward strand.
CCTCGTCATCGTCATCAGCCCTCGTCACCAAAACGCGTGGTGGCGGAAGTGGGGCCAAGGGAGGTGGCAGACATGGCGGCGGCAAGAAGAGCACCAAGAAGGGTGCGTGCCGAAGAGCGCGAAGGTGCACCAGAGGTGGCAGCCGACACAGAGGACTCCGATGACGATCAAGCTGATGAGGAGATCCACCGGAAGGATCCGGCAGATGAGGCACCTAGGGTGCCAAGGCCCGCACTCCCGGCAGAGTGTGCATTGGGCGTCGGTGGAGAATCCACCGGATGCGCCGGTCGTTCGGGCAATGTTTCGCCAGAGCAAGAGAGATTCACTAGAGCGCGCTGATTTGGAAGGACCGTAGCAGAGCGACGATGCACCACCAAAACCACCGCACCACAACGGGAGGCAGCGAAAAGCGCGGAAGCGTTTCGATGCAAGCACTGGTCGATGGATCGGCATGACGCGGTGCATGCTGGCTGCATCAACGGACCCGACTACTGTGCAAGAGGCGCTAGCACGGCCCGAAGGGGACCAGTGGGACGTAGCCATGAAATCGGAGCTGGCATCCATCACGGAAAATGACACGTGCGAGCTGGTAGACAGGCCGAAAGATGCCAAGGTTATCGGCTCAAAGTGGGTGTTTAAGACCAAGTTTACAAAGGAAGGTGTGGTTGACAAATACAAGGCACGGCTAGTGGCGAAGGGATATGCACAGCATAAGGGCGAGTACTACGATGAGACGTTCACTCACATTGCCAAGTTCACAAGCATCCGGCGATCCTTGTAGTGGCGGCCGCGAAGGACATGGAGCTCCACCATATGGACGTTAAGACGGCCTTCCTCAACAGTATCATAGAGAAGGAGATCAACATGGAGATGCGAGAGGGGGTGGAGGCACCTAAGCGCAAGGTGTGTAAGCTGCAAAAGTCCTTGTACAGGCTAAAACAATCGCCCAGATACTGGTACCAACAGATGGACAGCTTCATGGCACAACTCAGCTTCAAGCGTTGTGAAGCGGATCACAGCATGTGCATGCGGCGCGACAAACAACTCCATCAGATCGTTGTGCTCTACGTGGAAAACCTGATTGTGTGTTCGACGGATCTGCCAAGCCTAGAGTGGCTGAAAGAGCATCTGAGAAGCAGATTCTTGATGTCAGACATGAGGGAGCTGGCGTACTACCTCGGGGTGAGTATTATGCGGAACCGGAGGGCGCACACGATTGAGCTGGGACATGCCAAGTACGTGGCCAAGGTGTTGAAGCGGTACAGCATGGAGGAGTGCAAACCAGTTGGCAGTCCGGTCTCCACGACCTATGATCTGAGTGTGGCAATTGCGCCGCAAACAAAAGAAGAGCTGGAGGATATGGCAGGGGTGCCCTACCAATCAGCGGTGGGTAGCTTCATGTACGCCATGGTCGCGACTCGACCGGACCTGGCCTACACAGTGGGCCATGTGAGAAGGTACGTGGCCGATCCGCGGCCACTACACTGGCATGCGGTCAAGCGCATCCTCCGCTACGTGCAGGCGACGAGGCACGCGCGCCTAAGGCTCGACGGCAAGGGGCGGGCGGACCCTTTGCGTCTGGTCTGCTACATGGACGCAGACTACGCTGGCGATATGGACAAGCGGAAGTCAACATCCGGCTACGTGTTCTTCCTCACTGGTGTAGCGGTCTCGTGGTGCAGCAAAAAACAAGACTACTTCGCCACCTCCACAGTGGACGCAGAGTACATCGCGCTGGTTGAGGCGGTCAAGGAGGCGGTGTGACTCCGCAGGTTCCTGAGGGAGCTGGGCGTGCCGCAGCAGAAGCCTACGGTGGTGTAAGAGGACAACACGGGCTCAATCTTGCTGACCGACAACCTGACGCAAAACAGGAGGTTGAAGCGTCAATGCGCCGGATAGCAACGGTCTAGAAAACGGGTCCTGACGTGGGAGTCTTCCAACCGCTCTTGGTATTACAACCAAGATAACATATCACCCTCGAACGAGGGATCCACACTTTAGGTTCGTTTGGTTTGCAACCTCACAACGTACGCATATTGGTCTTTAGTGTCTACCTTTGGTTGGACACTCTGTGGGGAGTCTCAAAGGCAAGAACTATAAATGGATGCATGCAAGGTATAGGCTTTTTACTTGCAGAGCTTTGCTAAAGCTTCTGCTTGTAGTGGCTCCACTTGAGCCAGCCTCAACCTACAGTCCTCCTTGGCGCGTCCTTAGACCGCCAAGTGTCATCCTCAAGGCAGCCTCGAATAAGCTTCCTAGAAGCTTCCTGTCCCAGTTTGGGCCACATAGAAAATTGCGGCTGTCGCGGGGTTTGAACCCGCAACCTCTCGTTTGAGACTCCGGTGCCTATTCAACCAAGCCAAAAAGGTATGGTTCCTATGATGAGCCATAGGGTACATACCCATTATGGGCACTACATTCCAGGCCCATCTCAAAACAGACGAAGGGGACGTACTCCATGGAGCACTGCATGCCTTGTCTGTATGTGTAGCTGGCCAGCTAGGCAGTGGACAAGGTGCATACTATTTCAACAAATCTCTCCATCTGGGCTCCATCAATGCCTTGGGGCTCACCCTTCCTCTGCCGGACTCCTCATGCCGAATCCACGAAAGCCTGCACAAGTGCAAGACGCTCTCCAACGGCTTGGTTATGCAATCAGCAACCATGCTCTTGGTTCCGCAGTGCTGCAAGTCCACCACGTTCTTCATGACCAGGTCACGTGAGTAGTGGTAATGTATGTCGATGTGCTTTGTTCGTCAGGAGATGATCTCGTCTTCAGCCCTCGAGATGGCGCTCATGTTGTCCAAGTGTACGACCGTGGCGTCCTTCTGTGGCACTGTCATTTTGCCATGCAGGCTACGTAGCCATTGAGTCTCCTTGCACACCTCACAAAGAGCAATGTACTCTGCCTCAATCGTGGACACAGAAACACAATCCTGCTTCTTACTGGCCCATGAGATGGCAGCGCCATTCAAGATGCACACGTATCCAGAGGTGGATTTCTTGTAGGCGAGATTTGCTCCCCAGACAACATCGGTGTACCACTTCAGGCAAAGGGGGTCCGTTCCTTCTTGGCCTCCAAGGACGAAGCCCATGTGACGTGTCTTCTGCAGGTAGCGCAAGATGCGCTTGATTGCCTGCCAATGTTGTGGCCTAGGGTTGGCCATGAATCTGCTCACTTGTCCCACAGCATAGCAGATGTCCGGAGGAGTCCCTACCATGGCGTACATGATGCTACCCACGGCGGACTGGTAGGGGATGTCTTGCATCTCCCTTTGTTCTGCTTCCTTGCTTGGCGACATAGAGACCTTCAGCTTTGTATCTGTCGTCATTGGAGTGCTGACAGGTTTGCAGTCTTCCATGTGGTAGCGCTTTAGTACCTCACTGATGCATTTGGTTTGGTTGATTTTGATGGTGCCTGCTACTCGGTTGCGGTGGATGGCAATCCCGAGGTAGTACTCGAGAGGACCCATGTCCTTCATCTTGAACCTTTTGTTGAGGTCAGACTTCAGCTCATCCAACAGCTCCGCCGAAGACGAGCAGATGATCAGATCATCCACGTATAATGCAACCTGCATCAGCCCTCTCCCATCATTGTGCACCTACATGCCCGGGTCATTCTGGCAATGCACGAAGGAGAGGCCGGTCATGAAACCGTTCATCTCTTTGTACCACATCCTTGGGGCCTGTTTCAGCCCGTAGAGCGCTTTCACCAACTTGCACACCTTGCCCTTGGGAGCTTTAACTCATTTGAGCACCTCAATCAGCACTTCCTTGTTGAGTTTCCCATAAAGAAAAGCTGTCTTGACGTCCATCTGGTGTATCCCTAGGTTCTTTGTCGCTGCAATTCTAAGGAGAGAGCGGATGGAGGCAAAGGTCACGACAGGCGCGAACGTCTCATCATACTTGGAGCCCGGGCGTTGAGAGAACCCCTTAGCCACTACCCTTGCCTTCAACTTGTCAATGCTGCCGTCTTGCTTCTTCACTCGGAAGACCCACTTGGATCCCACCACGTGGGCCTTGTCCGGTCTATCCACCAGCACCCACATGTCGTTCTCGACAATGGACGCGAGCTCGCTATCCACTGCCTCCTTCCACTTGGCCGCATCTGGGCCATTCATTGCCTCCGCCACTGTGGATGGCTCTCCTTGAGCCATGCACAACCAGCTAAGGCCATTCCAATCATCCTCATATCGCAAAGGTGCTCTCTTTGGCTGCAAACTGTGCCGGGGTAGTGGTGCAGCTTCTTGCTTTGGTGCTAGTGCTTCCACAGGTAGTGGTTTGTCTTCGTCGTCGTCGTCAGAAGAGTCGTCAGACTCCAAGTTAGACTCACAAGCCCGGACGTCTTGGTATCCGCGTCCATGTCAGATGCTGTGTCTGACATGGACGCGGACGTCCTCCGCAGTCACTCTCCCATTCCCACCACCTGCTTGCAAAGCGAGCCAGTTGTCGGGTGCTTGGTCTCCGGACTCAAGCAACACTATCCACTCTCTCGCTTTGGGAGTGAGGTTCGGGTCCAGCAGCTCTCCCTTTTCAAGGGTGCGTTCGTCAAACATGACGTCGCGGCTCCTCACAAGCTTGCCTGCTGCTTGGTCCTAAAGCCGATAGGCTTTGTGTGATGTGTCGTACCCAACCATGACGCACTTCCCTGAACGTGCATCCAGCTTGCCTCCACCTTCTCCGGACTGGATCTACACCCATGCAGTTGACCCAAACACCTTCATATGAGATGCGTTGGGTTTCTTTCCCGACAATGCTTCTTGTGGCATCTTCAGCTGCTTGTCCTGCTCCTTTCCACGCTTCCGCAAGTCGGTTGCTGGTGTGAGATTGAAGAGGTAGCAGGCCGTTGTTGCTGCTTCTGCCCAAAAGCGAGGTAGGAGCTTGGCGTCGAAGAGCATGCTTCGTACCATGCTAAGTAGGGTCTGGTTCATCCTCTCGGTAACGCCATTGCTTTGTGGGTTGTAAGTGGTGGTTTGCTCGTGGCAGATGCCATGATGCTTGAGCCAAGTCTTGCATGCCTTGTACTCACCCCTGTTGTCACTTTGGAGCGTCCTCACTTTCTTGGACGTTTGTCGCTCCACCATGGCGATGAACTCGAGGAGCTTCTCCTTGACCTCTCCCTTTGTTTTGAAGAAGTAGATCCACAACTTGCGACTGTGGTCGTCAATGAAGGTAAGGAAGTACTTGCTTCCACCGTTAGACAGAGTCACTTCCAAGGCGTGCTCCGCTCGTTGACCTCCTCTCCCAAACGGCTTCTTCTTTGCCTTCGCTTGGAGGCATGGTTCACACAATGCACACCGTCCGCCATACTTCATGGTGCACCCTTCCATTCCGCGGACTACCTCTTGTGTTGGAAAAGGGATAGCCGTCCCATTATCCCAATCCAATGATCTACTAGGCTCGGCACAACATCAACAACAAAAAAGGGAAAACAAGAGGGCCGAGAGAGAGATCCCCATCTCTCTCTCAACCCTCCTGTCTATCCTACATGGCGGGGCATGGTATGGATGTGGGCAGGCCTCTTGAGGCGTCCCACTGATCCATCCATCCACGGCCCTACTCTCTCTACTCATCCTATTGGAGCTCCAGAGAGCTGACGGAAAAATTCTACTAGAAGCCATTTATGTGGGCAGTTTTTGGACCAACAGGATGTGTGGTCTGGCAGACGAGGCGAGAGTGCAAGCGTGAGCTCCTCCTGACTCTGAGTCTGTTGACGTGGCAAGGAACAGGGGCACGCGGAAGATATCTCTCTTCATAAAGATGGATCCTATGATCTAGAATCCTGCGAGGGCGGTTGGATTGATCGGCGCCATTGCTGAATCGAGAAGTGCGGTCAGTCCATCGTCGTGAGAACAAATACCTGGGCCAGATCGATGGTCATGAGAAAGTACCGCAGATCCGGGCGATCTCGTCCGTAGATCACACCGAGGGCGCTGGGCATCTGCCAACCTCGGTCTGCCAATGATCGAAGATCATCAAGCGGTGTCCGGAAGATCCTGTGACTCAGAACTGGAAGACACAAGGAGACCGGACTATGTCAACACTTGTACTTTTATGCTCCTAGCTAGTACAGACAGATAAGTAGCTGCAGTATTGTATTTGCTATTACTTTGTCAGTGTGTAACCATATTGAACAAGCTTGGTACCGTTGGAAAGCTTGTGAGACGAGTCATGTAACTGTGCCTTTAGCTCATACTCTTGAATCGCACAGTCAGTGACATTACTGAGGCAGGAGTGCCTGTGTGTGTATCAGTGGTAACTCATAGCTGGAAGATCATCACCAATATTTCAATATAGCATTAGAGAGTTGAACTATCAGAGTACTTCGTCTGAAGATTCCTAAAGGTTGCATTATGTAAAATTCATCATTTGGTATTAGAGCAGGTGGCATCTTCAGAATCTACGCAGCTATGGCGGCAACAATCCACAACGGAGATCACTTCAAAGTGGCGCCGTTTGACGGTGGCGTATGACTACCATACCTTTGCATTCAACATCGAGATGATACTTCTAAGCAAAGGCCTATGGGGCGTTGTTTGTGATCCTCCCACTGACACACTACCTGCAGGAGCATCACCTGAAGAACAAGTCAGCTGGAAGCGGCGTTGTGACCAGGCCTTTTCAATTCTGGCGCTAAACCTGACAGAGCGACTCAAGTTTATCATCAGAGAAAACAATCCAACCAACTTTCCAAGGAAAGCTTGGAAGGCCCTGAAGAGTCACTATGAAAGGACGAGTGATGTTGAATTGGGAAGTCTCCTGACAGAGTTTCATACTCAGCTGATGGAAGAAGGAACACGTCTGGAAGATCATGTGTCGCATCTCAAACACCTGGCCAGCCGCATTTCATCCATGGGAGAAGTGATTTTTGAAAGAGTCCTGGTACTAACCCTCTTTTGTGGACTACCTGCCAGATTCAAAGACACTATCAACCGACTTCAGACTTTTCAGAAACAATGGAAGACCTTTGATGCTCAACTTGCTGAACTCCGAACAACACTGTAGCAAGCTATTGATGCACAAGGAAGAGCCACAGATGGGGCACCTGGTGCCGTCGCTGGAGCAGCACCAGCAGCAGCAGAAGCAGTACCACCTGGAAGTCAACCATACTCTCTGACTCTGGAGAAGGCTGTCAAAGAACTCATGATGGTTGAAGAACAGTACGTCAAGGACAATGGAGGTGAAACTGGCCTTGTGACCAAATACCAAGGACAAAGGACAAAGAAGTTTGGAGCTTGGGGAAATGGCAGCCAGGGCTCTCTTACACATTTCAACCATAAAGATCAACAAACCCCGCATTCACCACGGGGCTTTGTTCCACAAACTGATCGAGTGTGCTGGACATGCAAACAAGAAAGGGACACATTGCCGTGGACTGTCCTAAACGACGTCCACACTTTGCTCGCCATTATGGATCTCGCCGACCACATCAAGCGATGCTGACTACTTACATGTCCACCATGGCCCCTTTTCTTACAGGGCCAACCAAAGCACAGGAACCATCAGACAAAGAAGACAACTTTCAGCTGAATCTTCTATCTGAAGGACCAATCCTGACTCATAAAGATATGACAGCCTCGCAACCAGAGCATTCAACCTATGGCTCAGCAACAGAAGAAACAGCACACCACACTCTGACAGAAGAAGAATTCATGACTGAAGAGTTGGCCATGTGCTCCATTGACGGTGCTCTTATTCTGGCTGCCGGCATTCTGGCATGGATCATGGACTTTGGCTGCACAAAACATATGACCTGCAAGAAGGATCGGTTTGTCAACTTCAAGCGTCTTCTGACACCAAGAGAAGTCCGCCTTGGTGATGGGAGGACCATTCCTGCCTACGGACAAGGGAAAGTCAAGGTTGGCATAAAATGCAATGGAAAACCAGCCATAAGGACCTTCAAGGACGTACTCTATGTGCCAGACCTTGCAGAAAATCTTCTTTCAGTTACCAAGCTCAATGACAAAGGTTTCAAAGTTGTGTTTCACACTGATAAGAACTGCAAGGTGTACAACCAGACATCCCAACTGGCAGCAGTGGCTACTCGAATGGGAAATCTGACCATCCTTGACACCAGCAAACCCTCAAGATACTCAGAAACGCAAGAGATGGCTTTTGTGGCCTCTTCACCTACATCAGCAAAAACAACGACGCTGCCAACCATGACAGAGCTTTGGCACAAGCGGCTGGCACATGTCAGCTATCCTACTCTAACCAAAATGGCTGCAGATTCAGTTGCTCATGATCTCCCAGACAGCCTACTGCAAGACAGAGAAGCACCCATGTGCGAAGGTTGCATCACAGGCAAACAACATCGAGCGTCTTTCCAAGTACTTCCATCACATGGAACTCATGAGTGCCTAGAAATCGTGCACATGGATCTCTGCTACATCAAGGAAGGCTCCCTCTCCAAAAAGCACTATTTTCTCATCATCCTAGATGACTACACGCATATGGTCTGGACCCAGACTCTCCGCTTCAAGTCTGACGCTATCGAAGAAATAAAAACTTGGGTCCGACAGGTTGAAAACGAGACCAGCTTGACAGTCAAGAAGATCCGAACTGACAACGGGACTGAGTTTGTCAACCACAACCTCAAAACCTTCTACAATGAAAGAGGCATTCAACATCAAACCACGGTGCCATATACTCCACAACAGAATGGCAAAGCAGAGAGGATGAATCAGACTCTCCTTGAAAGAGTCCGGACCATGCTCCATACAGCCGGCCTCTCATCTGAGTTCTGGGCTGAAGCTCTCCTCACGGCAGCATGTATCACAAATCGTCTCCCCACAACTAAGCTGCCTGCAGGTGCATCCACACCCTACGAAGCATGGACCGGGAACAAGCCTTATCTGGGACACATTCGTATATTCGGGTGTATAGCGCATGCCTGGGTCCGACCAGAAGAGCGCTCCAAGCTGGATCCACGATCCAAAGTCTGCATCCTTCTTGGTCATGAGACACGCGACATCTACCGACTTTGGGATCCAGACTCCAAGCATGTGATTCAGAGCAGGCAACCCATCTTTGACGAAAGTTTCTTCAATCATGCACGTGATTCAACACCACCAGCAGACACGCCTACTGTCTACATTGAAACAGCTCCACCACCTCTGCAAAAATTCTCTGTCGATCCCACACCTGATGACCACGCTGGTGCCCTCCCTCTTGTGGTTCCAGAGGAACATCATGATGCTCCTGCTGCCCCAAAGAAGGTCGTCTCTACCACCCTGTCACAATCAGGACTACGCCGGTCCACCAGACCTACCAGACCTCCGACATTCCTTCAGCTTGGTTTTCTGTCCACAAACGATCTCTCAGCAGACGACGACCTTGATCACACAGCACTACTCACACAAGTGGTGGATCCCACCAGCTTCAAAGATGCTATGCGTCACCCGGATGCAGACAAATGGCGCCAAGCATCTCAAGAGGAACTCTCTCAACTTCAAAAGCAGCAAACATGGGATCTGGTCCCTCGACCACCCAACACACCCATTGTTGGGTGTGTTGGGTGGTCGAGGGACATTGTCACATGTAAGTGGGTGTTCAAGACCAAGCTGACCAGTGCAGGTACACCTGATCGCAACAAAGCACGTCTCGTTGCACGGGGCTACAGCCAGGTCCTTGGAGTAAACTACCAAGACACCTTTGCACCGGTGGCCAAGTACTCATCCATCAGGGTGATCCTCCCTCTGGCTGCTAACAACAAATGGCATCTCCATCAAATGGATGTCAAAAGTGCCTTCCTCAATGGTGACCTCAACAAAATCATCTACATGACCCAACCAGAGGGTTTCGTATCTCCAGATAAACCCGATCATGTCTGCAAGCTCAACAAGTCTCTATATGGACTGAACCAAGCACCACGACAATGGAATTTGAAGATCCACGAGTTCTTCTTGGTCCAAGGTCTCCAACTCCTGCACTCTGATCACTCGGCGTACTTCCAAGGAGGGTCAAACCTTCTTGGTGTCTTCTCTACGTGGATGACCTTATTCTGTTTGGACCGTCCCTCTCTGTTTTGGACACACTCAAACAGCAGCTGTCTCGCCGTTTTGGGATGACTGACATGGGGCCTCTAAAGTACTACCTTGGGATTCAAGTCACTCATGACATCATGCACGGTCAGGTGACGCTAACCCAAGCCACCTATGCCCAACGTGTGACTGCCAAGTTCGGACTTGGTACATCTACTTCACAAAGTACATCACTCTCCAAGGATCATGGTCTTACCAAACCAATCACCACAGCCACACCCTTGGCCTCTTTGGAAGATGCCCAAGCTTTCCCGCGCATGGTCGGTTCCCTGATGTACTCCTCTGTGGCTACAAGACCTGACCTCTCATTTGATGTTGGCCTCCTCAGTCAAGACTGCCAACGCCCTACTGCAGCTCACATCATGGCCTCCAAGCGTAGCATTTGCTACCTCCGAGGCTCTGCTTCTCTTGTTATCCGCTACTCCTCTGGGAACAATGTTTTCTAGAGCTTCTGTGATGCTGATCTCTCCGGTGACCACACCACCAGCCGCTCCACCTCTGGGCATGTTTTCCTCCTCAATGGTGGACCCGTCAGCTGGCGCAGCAAAAAGCAATCTGTGGTCACCCTCTCCTCTACAGAAGCTGAATACATTGCTGAAAGTGAATGCACAATAGAGACGGTTTGACTTCGCATGCTTCTCAGCGAGCTTGGGTTTGACCAACTTGAACCCACGCCCATCCACTGTGACAACGAAGGCGCTATCGCTCTTTCCAAGGATCCGGTCCTCCATGATCGCACCAAGCACGTCCGTTGGCAGTAACACTACGTTCGCGACGCTGTCACGGAAGGCGAGGTCATCATGCATTACCTCCCCACTGCTGATCAGACAGCTGACATCTTCACCAAAGCTCTCTCTACCGATCGTCACACTCATCTCTGCACTTGCTTGGGTCTTCTCTCCTCGTCCTGACATCTTTTTTTTCTCTCTCGGTTCTTCCCCGCTGCCGCTCATTCCTAGCTCTCTCTTTCCGTCCCCCCTGTATGAGGCGTTGGGACGGACGGAGATTGTCCTCAGTGGAGCCGTCATTGCTTCCTGTTTCCGTGCACCCCACATGAGGCGTTGGCACGGACGCGGGTTGCGTGCAACCGTTATCCCCACCTCCCTTGCTTCGGCATGCCGCTGTTCTCTATCCCCTTGCACTTTCTTATCTTCTCCTCCTCTCGCGCCTCGGTCCTCACATAACGCCAACGTTCTCTCCCACAGGTCAGTTCGGAGCTGGAGCCATGTCGCTCGGAACCGCAATTCTTCTCCCGCTATATCCTGCCCCGTTCTTCCACTATCTTCAGACCCCGGTGGGTGGGCTGCCCCTGTCAGGTCACCATGCGGGCCGGATGAGCGTGAGGCGGCCCGCTCCCTTGAGTCCGGGCAGGGTCTGCTGATGGGACCGGTCTAGTTCTCAGCCGTTGGGGCGCTGCCCAGGCTAAACAGTTCTCACCGGCCCACTATACACCCTGCGTCTTGCTACTCCGGACCTCTTTTTTTTCTCTCTCCGCGCGGCTCGGTTGGCCCCGGGGGGGGGGGGGGGGGATCTATTTCGCCGGGCATTCCCGTGCCTCACCCTGGATCCTTTTTTATGTCGCCCCCATTCTTCCGGCTCTACTCTCACCGGAGGGCTTCTTTCTTTTTCCACTTGTCGGCTCCAACTTCCTCAGCGCTCGATTGACAAAGGGGGGAATGTTGGAAAAAGGACAGCCGTCCGATTATCCCGATCCAATGATCTACTGGGCTTGGCACTGTCAACTGGCCTGAGGAAAACAGACTAGAAAACAGGGCCGACACAATAGCACCTGCCGTCCGCTCCTAGCATTTCAGCTAGGAGAAGATATCACCCTCAGGATCACGGTTCCACACTGAGCAGTTCCTAGGCAATCGCTTGCTAGCAACGGTGTCCACCTAACACTTGGACACTTTCTCGCGAGGTGCTAGTCAAAGACTAACTCCTGGGGCTTAGACCAACCAGTGTCTTCTTTATACTGTTCCTTAGTTGGACAACTCTATGAGGAGCATCTAAGGCCAGATTGTGTAAATAGAATGAGGAATGAGCCTGGTACATACAGTCCTAGGCCTGGCTTCTAAGGTGTGTGGGTAGTGACACTTTTGGGGTGGTCACTCCACATCACCTCACCAGTCCGCCAATTGGCGCATCCACTCACCGCCAAGTGGCGCACTCTCCTCATGCATGGAGAAATGTCTAAGAAACTTCCCCTGTGCTAGAAGGTCAAAAAACCTCCTGCGCACATCAAGGCTCGATCGCAGGACCTGTTGTCCATAAGTCCAACATGCTATCCGTTGCGCTACACTTCTGGTGTCTCGCTTGGACTTGCACCACGAACAAGGTCTGGGGGACTTACTCCAAGGGAGCAATGCATGCCCAACCTGTCCGTCAAGCCATAGTAGTGGCCATGGGGCATAGAAGAACAACAATCTCTCCCTTGCACCTTAGGCCACCTGCTGTGATAGTTTTTCTTTGGCATGAACCTGTAGCTCTAGGTTGTGTATGTGCATGTATGTTTTCTTGGTCTTTCGTTCTCATCTCTTGCATCCACCATGCCGACTCCTCGAGCACCTGCAACATGCAAGTCGTTGTCTAGCGGCTTTGTCAAGAAGTGGGCAAGCATTTTCTTGGTTGCGACGTGCTCTTGTTCCACGACACCCTTGGCGATAAGGTCACGTGAGTAGTGGTACCGAACATCGATGTGCTTTGTACGCCGGGAGATCATGTCGTCCTCTGCCATAGCCATGGCACTTTGGTTGTCGATGCGGATGACGGTTGCTTCCTCTTGTGGTGCCTTGATCTCATCAAGCAAACTGCGAAGCCACTGTGTTTCCTTGCACACTTCAGAGAGTGCAATGTACTCCGCCTCACCAATAGAAAACGAGACGCAGTCCTGCTTCCTGCTTGCCCACGAGACCGCACGACCATTGAGAAGACAGACAAACCCAGAGGTGGACTTCCTGTCATCAATCCGTCCTCCCCAGTCTGCGTCAGTGTAGCATGTCAGTCGCAGCAAGTCCGATCCTTCTAGACCTCCAAACCGAAGTCCGACGTGCCGAGTCTTTTTGAGGTAGCAAAAAATCCGCTTCACGACTTACCAATGTTCTGGCCTAGGGTTGGCCACAAACCTGCTCACCTGACCCACTGCATAAGCAATGTCAGGTCGTGTTCCCACCATTGCATACATGAGGCTTCCGACGGCGGACTGGTATGGAATGTTTTGCATCTCCCGCCGGTCTGCCTCGTTGATTGGTGACATGGAGGAGGAGAGCTTGCAGTCGGAGGGCATGGGGGTGCTGACGGGCTTGCAGTCCTCCATGTTGTAGCGCTTCAAGATGTCCATGATGTACTTGGTCTGGTTGAGCTCGATGATGCCTGCTTTGCGGTTGCGGTGAACAGCAATCCCGAGGTAGTACTCGAGAGGTCCCATGTCCTTCATCTTAAATCTTCCAGCCAGATTTTTCTTGAGGTCCGTGAGGGCCTCCTGCGAGGAAGAACACATGATAAGATCATCCACGTACAACGCCACAAGTAGCAAGCCACGTTCGTCCTCCTGCACATAGATGCTAGGGTCATTCTTGCAATGTGCGAAGGAGATCTCAGCCATGAAGCTGTCCATCTCCTTGTACCAGATCCGTGGGGCCTATTTCAGCCCGTACAACGCCTTCACCAGCTTGCACACCTTACCCTCGGGTGCTTTGACACCTTCCGGTACCTCCATTAGCACCTCCTTGTCGAGCTTCCCATAAAGGAAGGCTGTCTTCATATCCATCTGGTGGATCTCAAGGTCTTTGGCGGCAGCGACAGCAAGTAGGGACCTGATGGAAGCAAACGTGACGACCGGTGCGAAGGTCTCATCGTACTTGGACCCTGCGCACTGTGAGAACCCTTTCGCCACGACCCTTGCCTTGTACTTGTCGATGCTATCATCTTGCTTCCGCTTCAACCTGAGCACCCGCTTTGAGCCCACCACGTGAGCGTTAGCGGGTCTGTCCACCAGCACCCATGTGCCATTTTCTTCGATGGACGCGAGCTCGCTGTCCACCGCCTCCTTCCATTTGGCCGCATCGGGCCTTGCCAGCGCCTCAGCCACAGTGAGCGGCTCTCCTTGAGCCAAACAGGACCAGCTCAGTCCAGTCCAGCTTCCAGTGTCAGCGTCATACTTTGGAGTTTGTTTCCTTTGTCGTGTGCTGCGACGTTGCATTGCTGGTGGATGTTTGCCATGCTATTGCTCCTTTGGTGTCGGCTGCTGTGGAGTTAAATTTTCCTCTTTTGAAGAGCCACTGGCCTCCGAGCTGGTCTCAGAGGCCTCCGACGTCTCTGACTATGTGTCGGAGCTCGCCGCTGCATCAGCCTGCGTAGCCGCTCCCCCTAGCACACCACTCTTCTTCACGTCCTGCCGCACTGGCACCACTTGCCAGTTTTCAGGAGCTTGATCTCTTGACTCTAGCAGCACCAACCACTCTCCCTGTTTTGGAGTTTCCGTGGGATCAAGCATCTCTTCCTTGCCTGGTTTCCTCTCGTCAAAGGTTACATCCCGGCTGGTGATGAGTCTTCTTCCTGCCAGATCCCACAAGCGATATGTCTTGTGGGCCATCTCATAGCCCACCATAACGCACTTTTGTGCTCTTGAATCCAGCTTTCCGGCACCCTCACCGGCCTGGACCTTTGCCCATGCGGTGCAGCCGAACACTTTCAGGTGTGATGCGTCCTGCTTCTTCCCTGACCAAACTTCTTGTGGCGTCATCTGTTGCTTGCCCTTCTTCTTTCCGCGCCTGCCCAGAGCAGCCGCAGGAGTCAGGTTGACAAGATAGCATGCCGTTCTTGCCGCTTCCGCCCAAAACCGCGGTGGAAGCCTTGCATCAAAGAGCATGCTACGCACCATGCCGAGGATGGTCTGATTCATCCGTTCGGCAACACCATTGCTCTGTGGAGTGTAAGGAGTTGTGGGCTGGTGGTTGATCCCATGTTTCCGCAACTAGCCCTTGCATGCCTCGTACTCTCCGCCGTTGTCGCTCCGCATCCCTTTGACTTTCTTTCCGGTCTGCCGCTCCACCATGGCGACAAACTCTTGCAACTTTTCTCTGACCTCTCCCTTTGTTTTGAGGAAGAAGATCCACACCTTGCGGCTGTGGTCATCTATGAAGGTCAGAAAGTACTTGCTACCACCGTTTGACGCCGTGCGAAAGGGTCCACACACGTCGGTGTGAATCAGGTCAAGGGCTGATTCTGCGCGGCGACCATTGCGCTCAAACAGCGTTCATTTGGTCTTGCCTTGGAGGCAAGGTTCACACAGGCTGCCACACCCAACCGCATCCTTCTTGCAACCATCCATGCCATGGACCACTTGTCGTTGCTGATTGACTTGGAGCGTGCTGTTTGCAACGTGCCCAAAACGTCTGTGCCACAGATCAGCGTCTTCATCCTTTGCGGTAGAGGTTGCTTTTTCAGTTCTCGTTGGTGTGCTCTCCTGTGTTGGTGCCAAGACCACTGCCTCTACTGCACCCGCATGACCCTCGTCTTCCAAGCTCTTTGCTGCCATTGTCTGTAATACGTAGAGTCCGTCAACCCGTGGAACCTGTGCCACAAGATCTTTGTTGGCATAGAGGACCTTGATGTCCTCGTTCGTGGCGATGACTGCCTTCTTCTCTGTGAACACCACTGTCATGTCGTTGTCCGTTATCTTTGACATGGACAGAAGGTTTGTCGCAAAGGAGGGCATGTAGACCACGTCACGTAGCCGTAGATCCTTCTCTGCACCATTAAGGTTGAAGCTCACCAACTTGTCTCCCACGCCCTTTGCATTGACGACACTGCCGTTTGCACATCTGAACCGCCGATCGGTGGGGCCGATGGAGACAAATCCAGCCTGGTCATTGCTGGAGTGATGATCGGTGCTGGAGTCGAGCCCAAAAGCTCCTGGCCTGAGCAGCGCCGCTCCTTTTGCTGGAGGCATGCTCTGTGCCATCATGTTGGTGGCTTCTTTGCCACCCTTTTTGTTGCCTTTGTTCCCACCGCTTCCGCTGTCTTCCTTCTTTGGCGACCTGCACTCTCTTGCCCAGTGCCCAGGTTTACCGCAGTTGCGGCAGTTACCCTGTCGCTTGGGAGCCTTGCCGCCATTGTTGCCTCCGCCACCACCGCTTCCGCTGCCGCCTTTCTGACCAGAGGCTGACCCTTTGCTCCCGCGGCCACCGTAGCGTGCGGAATAGGCTGAGAAGTTAGCCTCACTTCCGTTGCGGCGCATGGCCTCGTTTCGCACGTACTCGGACACTGCCGTGTACGTCAGGTCGTCCTCCTTCCAGCCGCCCATGATGGTGATCATTGGGCTCTAGCTCTTCGGTAGCGCCATGAGGAGGATCATGGCTTGCATGTTCTCTTCAAGGTCCCATTTCATCTGGCGAGCCTTGCCAAGGAGTCCTTCAAACTCCTGTAGGAAATCAGGGATTGATTCGCCCTCATTCACTCGCATGCTGATCAGCCGTTGCAGGATGAATAGTCTGTTCGCGAGGGAGGTGGATTGGTGCACGCGCTTGAGCTTGTCGTAAGCTTCGGAAGCCAGCGTGTACCCGGCAATGATGGGAACATACTTCTTGGCTATCGCGTTGCTAAGGAATCACATGACAATATCATTTCGATCCATCCATGCCTCATGCTCAGATGTGCCTTCCGCGGGAACCTGCTCCTCTCCCTTCAGTAGCTTAATGAAGTCGCGCACTTTCATCGCCAGCTGGAACTGCCATCTCCAAAGGGGGAAGTCAATCCCCTCAAAAACGGGGATTCCTCCCAGGGGTCCAAGACCTTGCGGCAGTGATGTAGCACTCACATTTGCTCCAGTGGTCTGCCCTGTGGTAGCCACTGTTGAGCTTGAGGACTGCCCTGCGGCAGCCCCCACTCCTCCCGATGGGTCAACCATTTTTGTAGCCCTTGTCTGCTTCCCACGTCTCTGCTGCGTTGAGGCCGATGTAGGCTGATGTTAGCTGATGTCTGCTACCAGTTTTAGGATGCAGATCCGTTGCTTACCCCTCCAGCCGATGTTCACCTGCAGACAGAGAATACATCTACACCAACACACCAAGGGTCTTGCCACCAAGGGCAGAGCTTGTCCTGGTTGGGACACAAGGGTCGTGCCTCCAAGGGCAGAGCTTGTCCTTAGTCCCTGTGTGCTAAGTGCAGACCAAGCCGTTGGAGCTGATGAAGCTGATAGAGCTCATGGAGCTGATGGAGCCGGCGTGTGGACTTGGAGAGAGCATACCAGAGTTGAGCGAAGCGTGCCTTACAACTGGTCAGTGTGGGCCCATAACCCTTTGTCAACCGGCCTGAGGCAAACGGACTAGAATACAGGGCCAACACAATAGCACCTGCCGTCCGCTCCTAGCATTTCAGCTAGGAGAAGATATCACCCTCAGGATCACGGTTCCACACTGATCAGTTCCTATGCAATCGCTTGCTAGCAACTGTGTCCACTTAACACTTGGTGACTTTCGCGCGAGGTGCTAGTCAAAGACTAACTCCTGGGGCTTAGACTAACCAGTGTCTTCTTTATACTGTTCCTTAGTTGGACAACTCTGTGAGGAGCATCTAAGGCCAGATTGTGTAATCAGAATGAGGAATGAGCCTGGTACATATAGTCCTAGGCCTGGCTTCTAAGGTGTGTGGGTAGTGACACTTTTGGGGTGGTCACTCCACACCACCTCACCAGTCCGCCAATTGGCGCATCCACTGACCGCCAAGTGGCGCACTCTCCTCATGCATGGAGAAATGTCTAAGAAACTTCCCCTATGCTAGAAGGTCAAAAAACCTCCTGCGCACATCAAGGCTCGATCGCACGACCTGTTGTCCCTAAGTCCAACATGCTATCCGTTGCGCTACACTTCTGGTGTCTCGCTTGGACTTGCACCACGAACAAGGTCTGGGGGACTTACTCCAAGGGAGCAATGCATGCCCAACCTGTCCGTCAAGCCATAGTAGTGGCCATGGGGCATAGAAGAACAACAGGCACAACATCAACAACAAAAAAGGAAAAACAAGAAGGCCGAGAGAGACATCCCCATCTCTCTCTCGAACCTCCTGTCTATCCTACATGGCGGGGCATGGTATGGCTGTGGGCAGGCCTCTTTAGGCGTGTTGGAAAAAGGACAACCGTCAGATTATCTCGATCCAATGATCTACTGGGCTCGACACAACATCAACAAAAAGGAAAAACAAGAGGGCTGAGAGAGAGATCCCCATCTCTCTCTCGATCCTCCTGTCTATCCTACATGGCGGGGCATGGTATGGCTGTGGGCAGGCCTCTTTAGGCGTCCCACTGATCCATCCATCCGCGGCCCTACTCTCTCTACTCATCCTATTGCAGCTCCGGAGAGGTGATGGAATACCTTTACCGGAAGCCATATATTTGGGAAGTTTTTTGACCAACAGGATGTGTGGTCTGGCAGACAAGGCGAGCGGTCGAGTGTGAGCTCCTCTCGACTTCGAGGTTGCTGACATGGCAAGGAACAAGGAAACGAGGAAGATATTCCTCTTTCTAAAGATGGATCCTGTGGTCAGGCATCCTGCGAGGGCAGTTGGATTGATCGGCGCCGTCGCTGAATCGAGAGGTGCGGTCAGTCCATCATCATGAGACAAATGCCTGAGCAAGATCGATGGTCATGAAGAAGCTACCACAGATCCGGACGACCTCGTCCGTGGATCGCACCGAGGGCGCTGGGCATCCTCCAACCTCGGTCTGCCGATGATCGGAGATCATCGAGCGGTGTCCGGGAGATCTTGTGAAGACACAAGGAGACCGGAGTGTGCCAACACTTGTACTTTTCTGCTTCTAGCTTGTGTAGACAGATAAGTAGCTGTAGGTTTGTATTTCCTATTACTTCGTCTGTGTGTAACCATTTTGAACAAGCTTGGTACCGTTGGAAAGCTTGTGAGACGAGTCATGTAACTGTGCCTTCAGTTCATACTCTTGAATGGCACAGTCAGTGACATTACTGAGGCGAGAGTGCCTGTGTGTATGTGAGTGATAACTCATAGCTGAGAGATCATCACCAACGATTCAGTGTAGTACCAGAGAGTTGAGCGATCAGAGTATCTCATCTGAAGATCCCTAAAGATTCTGTTATGTAAAATCCAACATTTGGTATCAGAGCAGGTGGCATCTTTAGATCTACGCAAATATGGCGGCAACAATCAACAACGGAGATCGCTTCAAAGTGGCGCCGTTTGACAGCGATGAATACCATACTTTTGCTTTCAACATTGAGATGATATTTCTAAACAATGGCCTATGGGGCGTCGTCTGCGATCCTCCTACTGACACATTACCTGCAGGAACGTCACCTGAAGAACAAGTCAGCAGGAAGCGGCATTGTGATCAGGCCTTCTCAATTCTGGCACTGAATTTAACAGAGCGACTCAAGTTTATCATCAGAGAAAACAATCCAACCAACTGTCCAAGGAAAGCCTGGAAGGCTCTGAAGAGTCGCTATGAAAGGACAAGCGATGTTGAGTTGGGAAGTCTACTGACAGAGTTTCATACTCAGCAAATGGAAGACGGAACACGCCTGGAAGACCATGTGTCGCACCTCAAACACCTGGCCAGCCGTACTTCATCGATGGGAGAAGTCATCTCTGAAAGAGTTCTAGTACTAAATCTCTTTCCTGGACTACCTGCCAGATTCAAAGATACTATCAACCGACTTCAGGATTTTCAGAAACAGGGGAAGACCTTTGATGCTCAACTTGCTGAACTCCGGACAACATGACAGCAAGCTATTGGGGCACAAGGAAAAGCCGCAGGTGGGGCACCTGGTGCCGCCGCTGAAGCAGCACCAGCTACAGCAGCAGCACCACCACTTGGAAGTCAACCATACTCTCTGACTTCGGAGAAGGCTGTCAAAGAACTCATGATGGTTGAAGAACTGTACGTCAAGGACAACGGAGGTGAAACCGGCCTTGTGACCAAATACCAAGGAAAAAGGACAAAGAAATTTAGCGCTTATGGAAACGGCAGTCAGGGATCTCTTACAAATTTCAACAGCAGAGATCAACCAACCCCGCATTCACCACGGGGCTTTGTTCCACCGACTGATCAAGTGTGCTGGACATGCAAGTAGAAGGGACATGTTTCCGTGGACTGCCCTAAACGACGCCCACACTTCGCTCGCCATTATGGAGCTCGCCGACCCCATCAAGCAATGCTGACCACTTGCATGTCCACCGTGGCTGCTTTTCTTGCAGGATCCACCAAAGCACAGGAATCATCAGACAAAGAAGACAATTTTCAGCTGAATCTTCTATCTGAAGGAGCAATCCTGACTGACAAAGACATGTCAGCCTCGCAGTCAGAGCACCCAATCTATGGTTCAGCAACAAAAGAAACAGCACATCACACCCTGACAGAAGAAGAATTCGTGACTGAAGAGCTGGCCATGTGCTCCATCGACAGTGCCCTTCTTCTGGCTGCTGGCATTCTGGCATGGATCATGGACTCTGGCTGTACAAAACATATGACCTGCAAGAGGGACTGGTTTACCAACTTCAAGCGTTTTCTGACACCACAAGAAGTCCGCCTTGGTGATGGGAGGACTATCCCTGCCTACGGGCAAGGGACAGTCAAGGTTGGCATCAGATGCAATGGCAAACCAGCCATAAGGACCTTCGAGGATGTACTCTATGTGCCAGACCTTGTAGCCAATCTTCTCTCAGTTACAAAGCTCAACGACGAAGGCTTCAAAGTTGTGTTTGATACTGATAAGAACTGCAAGGTGTACAACCAGACATCCCAACTGGCAGCAGTGGCTACTCGCATGGGCAATCTGACCGTCCTTGACACTAGCGAACCCTCAAGACACCCAAAAACACAAGAGATGGCGTTTGTGGCCTCTTCACCTACATCGGCTAAAGCAACGACTCTGTCAACCATGACAGAACTATGGCACAAGCGGCTGGCACATGTCAGCTATCCCACTCTAACCAAAATGGCTGCAGATTCAGTTGCTTACGATCTACCAGACAGCCTACTCCAAGACCGAGAAGCACCCATGTGTGAAGGTTGCATCACTGGCAAACAACATCGAGCGTCTTTTCAGTCACTTCCGTCACATGGGACACAAGAGTGTCTGGAACTCGTGCACATGGATCTCTGCTACATCAAGGAAGGCTCTCTCTCTAACAAGCACTATTTTCTCATTATCCTGGATGACTACACGCATATGGTCTGGACCCGGATTCTTCGATTCAAGTCTGACGCTATCGAAGAGATTAAAACCTGGGTTTGACAGGTTGACAGTCAAGAAGATCCGAACTGACAACGGGACAGAGTTTGTCAACCGCAACCTCAGAGTCTTCTACGATGAAAGAGGCATTCAGCACCAAACCACGGTGCCATATACTCCACAACAGAATGGCAAAGCAGAAAGGATGAATCAGACCCTCCTTGAAAGAGTCCGGACTATGCTTCATACAGCCGGCCTCTCATCCGCGTTCTGGGCTGAAGCTCTCCACACGGCAGCATGTATCACAAATCGTCTCCCCACAACTAAGCTGCCTGCAGGTGCATCCACACCCTATGAAGCATGGACCGGGAACAGACCTTATCTGGGACACATTTGTATATTCGGATGCACAGCGCATGCCTGGGTCCATCCAGAAGAACGCTCCAAGCTGGATCCACGATCCAAAGTCTGCATCCTTCTTGGGTACGAGACACGTGACATCTAGCGACTTTGGGATCCAGACTCCAAACGTGTGATCCGGAGCAGGCAACCCATCTTTGAGGAAAGTTTCTTCAATCGTGCACGTGATGCAAAACCACCAGCAGTCACGCCTACTATCTACATTGAGACAACACCACCACCTCTGCAAAAATTCTCTGTCGATCCCACACCTGATGACCACGCTGGTGTTCTCCCTCCGGTGGTTCCAGAGGAACATCGTCATGCTCCCGCTGCCTCACAGAAGGTCGTCTCCAGCACTCCGTCACAATCAGGACTACAACGGTCAGCCAGACTCACCAGACCTCCGAAATTCCTTCAGCTTGGTTTTCTGTCCACAACCGAGCTCTCTGCAGACGACGACCTTGATCACACAGCACTACTCACACAAGTGGTGGATCCCACCAGCTTCAAAGATGCTATGCATCGCCCAGATGCAGACCAATGGCGCCAAGCAGCTCAAGAGGTGCTCTCACAACTTCAAAAATAGCACACATTGGATCTGGTCCCTCGACCACCCAACACGCCCATTGTCACATGGAAGTGGGTGTTCAAGACCAAGCTGACCAGTGCAGGAACACCTGATCGCCACAAGGCACGCCTCGTTGCGCGGGGTTTCAGCCAAGTCCTTGGAGTGAGCTACCAAGTCACTTTTGCACCAGTGGCCAAGTACTCATCCATCAGGGTGATCTTGTCTCTGGCTGCTAACAACAAATGGCATCTCCATCAAATGGACGTAAAAATTGCCTTCCTCAATGGTGACCTCAAAGAAGCTATCGACATGACCCAACCAGAAGGTTTCGTATCCCCAGATCAACCTGATCATGTCTGCAAGCTCAACAGGTCTCTGTACGGGCTGAAGCAAGCTCCACGACAGTGGAACCTGAAGATCCACGAGTTCTTTTTGGTCCAAGGTCTCCAACGCCTGCACTCTGACCACTCTGTGTACTTCCGCGGAGGGTCTAACCTTCTTGGTGTTATTCTCTACGTGGACGACCTTATTCTGTTTGGACCGTCTTTCTCTATTCTAGATACTCTCAAACAGCAGCTTTCTTGCCGTTTTGAGATGACTGACATGGGGCCTCTCAAGTACTATCTTGGGATTCAAATCACTCACGACATCCTACACGGTCAAGTCACGCTAACGCAGGCCACTTATGCTCAACGTGTGGCTGACAAGTTCGGGCTTGGTACATCCACTCCCCAAACCACCCCACTCTCCAAGGATCATGGTCTCACCAAACCAGTCACAGCGGCCACACCCTTGGCCTCCTTGGAAGATGCCCAAGCTTTTTCGTGCATGGTGGGTTCCCTGATGTACTCTTCTGTGGCTACAAGACCTGACCTCTCATTTGCTGTTGGCCTCCTCAGTCAAGGCTGTCAGCGTCCTACCGCTGCTCACATCGTGGCCGCCAAGCGTAGAATTCGCTACCTCCACGGGTCTGCTTCTCTTGCTATCTGCTACTCCTCTAGAAACAACGTTCTCCAGGGCTTCTGTGATGCTGGTCTTTCTGGTGATCACACCACCAGCCGCTCCACCTCTGGGTATATTTTCATCCTCAACGGTGGACCCGTCAGCTGGCGCAGCAAGAAGCAATGTGTGTTCGCTCTCTCCTCTACGGAAGCTGAATACATTGCTGAGAGCGAATGCACACAAGAGGCGGTTTGGCTTCCTATGCTTCTGAGTGAGCTTGGCTCTGATCAACTCGAGCCTACGCCCATTCACTGTGACAACGAAGGGGCTATCTCTCTTTCTGAAGATCCAGTTCTCCATGACCGCACCAAGCACATTCGTTGGCAGTACCACTACGTTCGCGATGCTGATGCGGAGGGCGAAGTTGTCATGCATTACCTCCCCACTGCCGATCAAACTGCTGACATCTTCACCAAAGCTCTCTCTGCCGATCGCCACACTCATCTCTGCACTCGCTTGGGTCTTCTCTCCTCGTCCTGGCCCTCCTCGGCGCTGTCTTCTTCCTTCTCGGTTCCTCCCCGCTGCCGCTCATTCCTGGCTCTCTCTTTCCATCCCCCCGTATGAGACGTTGGGATGGACGGAGATTGTCCTTGGTGGAACCGTCGTCGCTTCCCGTTTCCGTGCCCCCCACATGAGGCGTTGGCACGGACACGGGTTGCGTGCGACCGTTTTCCCCACCTCCTTTTGCTTCTGCCTGCCGCTGTTCTCTATCTCCTTGCGCTCTTCTTTCATCTCGCGCCTCGGTCCTCGCAAAACGCCAACGCCCTCTCCCCCTGGCCTGTTCAACGCTGGAGCCACGCCGCTCCGAACTACAATTTCTCTCCAGCTATATCCTGCCCGTTTCTTCATATCTTTTAGACCCCCGTGGGTGGGCTGCCCTGTCAAGCTCACCCTGCGGGCCGGATGCGCGGGAGGGGGCCCACTCCCCCAAGTGCGGGCAGGGTGTGCTGTTGGGACCGGTCTAATTTCTCAGCCGTCGAGGGCGCTGCCCGGGCTAAAAAGTTCTCACCGGCCCACTGTACACCCTGCGTCTTGCTGCTCCGGACTTCTCTCTTTTCTCTCTCAGCAAGGCTCGGTTGGCCTGGGGGGGGGATTTCTTTTGCCGAGCATTCCCGTGCCTCGCCCTGTCTCCTCTTTTCTGTCGCCCCCATCCTCCCGGCTCTATTCTCACGGGGGGAGGGGGGGGGCTTCTTTTTTTTCTTTCCACTTGTCGGCTGCAACTTCATCAGCGCTGGATTGACAAGGGGGGGAATGTTGGAAAAAGGAAAGCCGTCAGATCATCTCGATCCAATGATCTACTGGGCTCGGCACAACATCAACAAGAAGGAAAAACAAGAGGGCCGAGAGAGAGATCCCCATCTCTCTCTCGACCCTCCTGTCTATCCTACATGGGGGGGCATGGTATGGCTGTGGGCAGGCCTCTTTGGGCATCCCACTGATCCATCCATCCGCGGCCCTACTCTCTCTACTCATCCTATCGGAGCTCCGGAGAGCTGATGGAATACCTTTACCGGAAGCCAAGTATTTGGGCAGTTTTTGGACCAACAGGATGTGTGGTCTGGCAGACGAGGCGAGAGTGCAAGCGTGAGCTACTCTCGACTTCGAGGCTGCTGACATGGCAAGGAACAAGGAAACGCGGAAGATATTCCTCTTTCTAAAGATGGATCCTGTGGTCAGGCATCCTGCGAGGGCAGTTGGATTGATCGACGCCGTCGCTGAATCGAGAGGTGAGGTCAGTCCATCATCATGAGACAAATGCCTGAGCCAGATCGATGGTCATGAAGAAGCCACCGCAGATCCGGAGGACCTCGTCCGTGGATCGCATCGAGGGTGCTGGGCATCCGCCAACCTCAGTCTGCCGATGATCGGAGATCATCGAGCGGTGTCCGGGAGATCTTGTGAAGACACAAGGAGACCGGACTATGCCAACACTTGTACTTTTCTGCTTCTAGCTTGTGTAGACAGATAAGTAGCTGTAGGTTTGTATTTCCTATTACTTCGTCTGTGTGTAACCATTTTGAGCAAGCTTGGTACCGTTGGAAAGCTTGTGAGACGAGTCGTGTAACTGTGCCTTCAGTTCATACTCTTGAATGGCACAGTCAGTGACATTACTGAGGCAAGAGTGCCTGTGTGTATGTGAGTGATAACTCATAGCTGAGAGATCATCACCAATGATTCAGTGTAGTACCAGAGAGTTGAGCCATCAGAGTATCTCATCTGAAGATCCCTAAAGATTCTGTTATGTAAAATCCAACAAGGCGTCCCACTGATCCGTCCATCCACGGCCCTACTCTCTCTACTCATCCAATTGGAGCTCCGGAGAGCTGATGGAACAATTCTAATGGAAGCCATTTATGTGCGCAGTTTTTGGACCAACAGGATGTGTGGTCTGGCAGACGAGGAGAGAGTGCAAGAGTGAGCTCCTCTTAACTCTGAGTCTGCTGACGTGGCAAGGAACAGGGGCACGCAGAAGATATTGCTTTTTCTAAAGATGGATCCTGTGATCTAGAATCCTGCGAGGGCAATTGGATTGATCAGCGCCGTTGCTCAATTGAGAAGTGCGGTCAGTCTATCGTCGTGAGAACAAATACCTGAGCCAGATCGATGGTCATGAGAAAGTACCGCAGATCCGGATGATCTCGTCCGTGGATCGCACCAAGGGCGCTGGGCATCCGCCAACGTCGGTCTGCCGATGATCGGAGTTCATCGAGCGGTGTCCGGAAGATCCTTTGACTCAGAACTGGAAGACACAAGGAGACCGGACTATGTTAACACTTGTACTTTTCTGCTCCTAGCTAGTACAGACAGATAAGTAGCAGTAGGATTGTATTTGCTATTACTTTGTCTGTGTGTAACCATTTTGAACAAGCTCGGTACGTTGGAAAGCTTGTAAGACGATTCGTGTAACTGTGCCTTCAACTCATACTCTTGAATGGCACAGTCAGTGACATTACTGAGGCAGGAGTGCCTGTGTGTGTATCAGTGGTAACTCATTTCTGTAAGATCATCACCAACATTTCAGTATAGCATCAGGGAGTTGAACTATCTGGGTACTTTATCTGAAGATTCCTAAAGGTTCTGTTATGTAAGATTCAACATCTTGCTCCTGCATCTTCTGCAGTGTGCTGTTGGCCACATGGTCAAATTATCGGTGCCACAGCTCAGCGTCAGTGTCCTTGGTTGATGTGGCGGCCGCAGCGGTCGCCGGTGGTCCATCCTTTGGCTCCGGTACCACTATCTTGGTTGCACATGCGAGTCCCTCATCCGCCACCATGGTGACTTTGGTTTGAAGCACGTTGAGGTCGTCGACTCTTGGAACTTGAAGCATGAGATCATATTTGGTGTACAAAATCTGGATGTCCTCATCTTTTTAGGACCACCGCTTCCTTGTTGGTGAACACCACTGTCATGTTGTTGTCAGTGTTTTGTGACACGGACATCAAGTTTGCTGCAAAGGAGGGCATGTACACCTCCTTTTGAAGGTTGACCGCCTTCTCCGCACCATTCACGTCAACTGTGATCACCTTGTCCCCTTCGCCCATGGCTTGGACGACGCCGCCGTTTGCACACTTGATGCGCATGACAGATTTGGCCATGGAGACAAATCCACCCTTCTCTTTTGATGAGTGGTGGTTGGTGCCCGAGTCAAGGGCGAATGCCCCGGGCCTAAGGATCGCTGCGCCCTTCATGGCCAACCCCGTAGCCATCATGTTGGTGAGCTCCTTCTTCTCCTTTCCACCTTTGTTCCCACCTTCTTTCTTGGGACTACGGCAGTCCCTAGCCCAGTGCCCACCCTTGCCACAGTTGTGACAGTTGCCAGGCTTCTTGGAACTCTTCCCGCCACCATTGCCTCTCCCTCCACCGCCACCGCTCCTGCTATTGCCTTGACTGGAGCGAGAGCTTGCACATTGTCCACCGAAACGAGAGGCATAGGCTGAGATGTTTGCCTCACTGCCACTGCGTTGCATGGACTCGTTGCGGACGTGTTTGGCGACAGCCTCATACGTCACATCTGCCTCCTTCCAACCGCCAAATACGGTGATCAAGGACCCCCAGTTTTTCAGCAGCGCCATTAGAAGGATCATGGCACGCATGTTGGAGTCCAGATTCCATTCCATTTGCTGGACCTCTTGCAGCACATTGTCGAACGACTGCAAAAATGCGGGTATCGATTCTCCTTCGCTCACCCTCATTGACATCAACCTTTGGAAGATGAAGAGTCGGTTTCCTAGGGCGTTCGATTGATGCACGCGTGCGGGTTTTGCGTAGGCCTCGGCAGCCAACGTGCATCCTATGATGTGGCAGTGTTGAGTCTCGTTGATGGACGTCACAAGAATGGCAAGAGCCATGTTTTTCTTCATAATCCATGCTGCAAGGTCAGCCGCATACGTTGTCACCGTCGCATCGGCGGGTGCTGTCTTGGTCCCTTTTAGGATGTCGAGGTAGCCACGCACGTTCATGAAAATCTCAAACTGCCATTTCTAAAAGGGAAACCTTTTCCCCGTGAATTTGGACATACCCGCCTTAAGGTGGGCTTAAGTCGGATCGGCCATTTCTTGCGGTTGCTGGTCTTCTCTGCTTCACTGCTACTCTGCTTTGTTGAGGGCGATGAGGCTAATGAGGCTGGTGACTGCGACCGTTGTCAAAGGTGCAGTTGGTTCCGTTGCATACCCCTCCCACTGATGATCGCCTAAGGCAATGGTGCCGTCGTGAAAGAACAAACTCGGGGTTGTACCACCTTCTAAAAAGGGGTAGAACTTAATCCCGTTGGGGCTCGAGGGTCTTGTCCAACATGGACAGAGCTGTTCCTTGTCCCATAGTCCGCCACGTGCACGCACCCTACCTGAATAAGCCGATGGAGCCGATGTAGCAGATTAGATCTGTCCGATCTTCGTGTACCTGTTATACCTGTCCGCCCTGCAAGACCATGCGCTAGTCAGTCTTGGAAGCGTGCCTTAGAACCAAAAGTGTGGGCCCATAACCCTTTGTCAATGCGCCGGATAGCAACGGTCTAGAAAACGGGTCCCGACATGGGAGTCCGCCAATGACTCTTGGTATTGCAACCAAGATAACATATCTCTCTCCAACGAGGGATCCACACTTTAGGTTCGTTTGGTTTGCAACCTCACGAAGTCCGCATGTTGGTCTTTAGTGTCTACCTTTGGTTGGGCACTCTGTGAGGAGTCTCAAAGGCAAGAACTCTAAATGGATGCATGCAAGGTACATGCTTTTATACTTGCAGAGCTTTGCTAAAGCTTCTGCTTGTAGTGGCTCCACTTGAGCCAGCCTCAACCTACAGTCCTACTTGGCGCGTCCTTAGACCGTCAAGTGTCATCCTCAAGGCAGGCTGTAGTAATCTTCCTAGAAGCTTCCTATCCCAGTTTGGGCCACAAAGAAAATTGCGGCCGTTGCGGGGTTTGAACCCGCAACCTCTTGATTGAGACTCCGATGCCTGTTCAACCAAGCCAAAAAGGTATGGTTCCTATGATGAGCCACAGGGAACATACCCATTATGGGCAGTGCATTCCTGGCCCATCTCAGAACAGACCAAGGGGACGTACTCCATAGAGCAGTGCATGCCTTGTCTGTATGTGTAGCTAGCCAGCTAGGCAGTGGACAAGGTGCATACTATTTCAACACAAAGCAAATCGATGTGCATTATCACTACGCATGGGACATGGTTGAAAAAGGGCAGGTGTTGCTGCAACACTGTAGCACACACAACATGCTTGCGGATCGCTTGACCAAAGCGCAACCCATGGATCGGCACGCATTGAGCGTGGCCGGGCTTGGGATGACCAGCTATGGTGGGATGGAGGGCGCAGCGGAAGATGAGTGAGAGCAAGCAGGAGCAGCGGGCATGGCAGGTGAAAGTGGGAGAATGTTGAAGATTTGCCCCTCTATATGCCCAAGTGCGGAGCCGGGATGCGCCGACGAGCCGCCAGAGAGAGGAAAGTCTTGTTTGACGGATCTTGCGACTCAAGAATTGGTTGGATCATAAACTGGAGGATTTCCCCTGAAGTTGACCAGTTGCGGAATCCGGCGGAAGTTGTTTCACCAAAATCGGACAAGTAAGGAGGGAGATATGGGCTTCCAAAGTTGGGGTGTGCGCGACGGCTCTGGGAGTCGGCCGCGGGTCGACCGGAGGTGGACAATCCAGCCAAACGAGTAACAAAATGCCATCTGGGAATTTTTCTCTGGAAGGACTGCCGAGGCGTCCGGTGGACGATCCACCGGATTTAGAAGTGCAGTTTTGCTACTGAGGGACTTAGCCAAAATCCTGGCTCGGAGTCCGAAACTCAGTAGTACAGTTTGTTACTCGGGGACGGTCAAAAATCCGACTAGAGGTCTGCAAACAGGTTTCGACCCACATCAATCCCCATCACCAACCTCGATGATTAACTCATCGAAACAGATCCCAAAGGCGCGAGGAGCGCTGCCAATACGCATAGGGACATCTGCGCCTCCGGAATGGCGTTTTGATGGGTCCTTGATGTGTGACGGCGCCTCGGTGGGCAACGTGGTGCGTGCCGCCGACTGAGCGGCTGGTTTGGGGTGGTGCGCTTTGGCCGACGTAGCGAGAGCAACGGTTATCCGAATCATGCACAGTTTGGTGCGTTGGAGAGCTCATGACTAGCCCTACAAATGTTTAGATCATTTCCATGTTTAAAAACTATTTCAAAATTGTGTTTTTCCCTTCGCAACAGTCATTGTCTCGCAACTGCCTTCAACTTCCAGAAACATAGCCTGGGGCGACCAGAAAGCTCACACTTAGACTCAAAACCACCCACAAAAAACATAGTCGTGAACATCAAGTAGACCCGTCGGGCCACGTTGGAACCGCACCCCGTTTTCTGACATATAGTGAGTCCACTAGGCTGCCTAGTCGACCACCCGTCTCATGTGCCGAGGCGCTGCGTCTAAGAATTACCACGATCTCACCTCGCCCAGCCCCACGTGCACAACGAGAGGCAATCTCTGGCGATCAGGGCGGCTTGCCCGTGATGGCTCAGTTCCGCGTGCCACGGGTGCTACCTCCCTGCCACTTGTCCACACAGGCCACTGGCTCAACATTTGTGTCTGCATCTTTTGACGTAAGGCGGCGCTATTCAAAAATTGCCCCTCCGCATGCCCATGTGCGGCGCCGGGTGGCGCGGACGAGCCGCCAATGAGAAGAAAATCCTTGCAGTTGGATCTGGTGGCTGGAGGACTACTCGGATCCTCAAATGGATGATTACCCCAGAAATTTGACGATTTTTTCATCCGGTGGAAGTTATTTCACCAGAATCAGACAAGTATCAAGAAAGATATGCGCTTTCAAAGTTGGGGTGTGTGCGGAGGCTTTGGGAGCCAGCCACGACTTAAAATCTGGTGAACAATCCACTGGATCGAGTAAGAAAAGTTCCATCTACAGATTTTGCTTTGGAAGGTCTGCCGAGGCGTCCGTTGGATAATCCACCGGATCCTGTAGTGCAGTTTGTTACTGAGGGACTTGGCCAAAATTTTGGCTCGGCGTCCGAAACTCAGTAGTACGTTTTGTTACTCGGGGAATTCGTCAAAATTCTGACTGCAGGTCCGCGGACAGGTTTCAAACCTCATCACACTCCATCAGCAAACTCGACTCAAAAGTGGGGAAGGTATGTAGAAACAGTGCAAGGGATCCCTACACAACATGCAATGGGATATGAGCCTTGGAAAAGGCACTTTGCACGTGAATAAAGGCGCCACGGCTTGTGCGAACCATGGAGGCGTTAGACATTTCTGTGGTGGGTGAGACATGCGCTTCGACAAGCGTAACTTTGGCTACGCTTGGCCATGTTAGGCATGGTTTGGTGTGTTGGAGAGTTCATGATTATCCCTGTCAATGATTTCCATGTACCAAAAAAACTACCGCAAAATGCCATTATGCCATTCGCAAACTGACAGTCTCTAAATTCTTGCTTACATAGCGTGAGGCAACCACAAAGCTCACGCTCAGTCTCAGACTCAGCCAAAACAAAAAGACGTGAATCACTAGAGTCGGATCAGACCAACTTCTGAACCGCACTACGTGGCTTTCCTGACAAAGGGCTATGGGCCCATTGGTCTGATTGTCTCCAATGTTCACATCTTCCGCAACGCACGGGGTTGTCATCTTGGATGTTACTGTGCAGTTCTGGGAACCCGTGGGAGTAGAAGCTGTGCAAATGGCACAGAAGGAGATGCATCCCATCAAGAGTTATGTGGGTGGCCCACGCTTTGCGCCAAGGAGGTCGCAGCTTGAGCTGCACCTCACGCATAAGGGGTTGCTGGATGTCATGTTGGGAAAGGAGGTGCTTGCACAGGCGACTGATGTGGAAGCTAAGAAGCAGGCCTTCAAAAACAAGAACACGGAGTTGCTCATGCTCTTGGTATCCAGGACAGCCGATTTGCAGTAGTGCTACTTCAAAGGGTACAAGCTGGCAGCCAAAGTTTTGGCAAAAACTGTGTTCCATCCACCAATTCAAGTCGCTCGCAAACAAAATCTTCGCGATGAAGTGGCTCCTCACGGTTAGAATCGAGGGGGGAAGTTATTTCATCTCCGCCATACCGCAGATCGAGTCGCTTGCCTCATAATGCAACAACGCGGGGTGGAAGATAAACATGCAGCTTTAGGCAATGGCCCTCCTCATGGCCCTAATTGACAGTTTGGGTGCCCTCATCACCATCCTTGGAGGATGGTCGGAGGACAAGCTCACCTATGGCATAGTCGCAGAGTACCTCCGCAGCCTCCGCCCACAACCCTCGTGGCAACCCCGCATCCACAAGCATGGTCCGCACCATGTTTAGCAGTGTTTGGTCTGCCTTCTCCACCACTCCATTAGACTGTGGCGAGTACGGCATAGTGGGTTCCCACTTGATTCCCTTCTACTTCATCCACCCGCTGCATCCCGCGTACTCTCCGCCATTTTTGTTGTGTAGCGCTCTGACCTTCCGTCCAGACTGCCTCTCCACCGTCGCGACGTACTCCTTCAGCCGGTCCAGGACGTCGCCTTTCCGCTTCATGAAGTACATGAAGAGCTTTCTACATAGTCATCAATGAAGGTGATGAATTATCTCAGGCCGCTGTTTGACAGTGTTTTGAATGGTGCGCACATATCGCTGTGCACGACCTCCAGCAGGTCCATTACACAAGTCGTGTTCTCGTCGAACGGCTTGTGTCTCGCCTTGCCCAAAATGCAAGGTTTGCACTTTTTGTGCGCTGCTACATCTGTTGTCGCATCTACCGCACCGTCGATAATGAGGCCGTGCACCATGTTGCGCTTTGCCATCTCCTTAACAGTTGCGAGTGGGCGCCGAATGCCCCAACGGTCAGTGCCAGAGCTCCTGATCAGCGCTTCCTCCCTTGGCCATGTTGACGAATCTCTCGTGTGAGTCTGCAACGTCCAATGCCACGGAGATCACCTTGGTCTCCACAATGTAGAGACTGCCATCGCGCTTTGCCTCCCGCACGGCCTCGCCGCTGCCGACGATGTGCACCACTGCATCTTTCCTACAAAAGAGTACCTCATATCCCTTATCCGACAAGCAGTTGACACTCAAAATGTCAGCGAGGCCCGAGACGTGCTGCACATCACGGATTGTGCACAGCTCCTTACCGGGCACCATGACTTCCACCTCCACATTGCCCTGGCCGGCCGCGGGCTCGAGTTTGTCATTCGCGATCACCGTTGCCTTGGAGGAATTCGCGTAGGTGACGAGTTCCACCTTCTCCACCTAAGTGTACTCCTCGGCCGCACAATCCAGGCACTGCCTGTTGGCCTTCTTGAGGAAGTGGTTCTTGGTGCCGTTGAGGAGAGACCTGCCCTTGTTGCCTTTTCCGCTGGCCTTCAACTCGTTTGGGCACTGACGGGTCCAATGGCCCTCCTTTGCACCTTTCTTGGCGCCCTTATATCCGCCACCTTTTCCGTTGCTTCCTCTACTCCCGCTTCAGCCACCACGTGTTTTGGTGACAAAAGGTGTATCGGCTCTCGGACCCATGCACGTAAGAGATCATCCGCAACCATGACCTCGAGTTCGATGAGCAGCGGAGCTTTAGCGACAGTAGCAACAACATGAACGCTGGGAACACAAAGAAACAGGGAGAGTCGTTCCAGCTCCTGGACTATGAAAAGGGTCCTGTGGACGCGGAGGTTGATGATGCGGCGTTGGAGCGCAACGGTGCATCACGAGCAGCAGCTGACGCAGAAGACTCTGACGATGATGCAACTGGGCTTAAAATCCAGCAAAAAGATTGGTCACAGGAGGCACCGTGGGTGCCAAAATGCGCACTCCCGACAGAGTTTGCATCGGGCATCGGAAAATAATCCTCCGGACAAGCCGCTCTTCTGGTCGATGTTTCGCTGGAGCAGGAGAGATCCTTAGGGAGCCGTCTGGTCGATGATTCGCTGGAGAAAGCAGAGTCCAAAGGATCGCAGCAGATCAATAAGACACCACTAAAACTGCTGTGCCGCAGCGGGAGGCAAGAGAAAGTGGGGAAGCATTTTGATGCAAGCACCGGTCGATGGATCGGCATGAGTCGGTGTATGCTGGCTCCATCAACGGAGCCGACGACCGTGGAAGAGGCGCTTGCGCGGCCCGAGGGGAATCAGTGGGACATAGCCATCAAGTTGAAGCTTTCTTCCATTACTGAAAATGACACGTGGCATTTGGTTGATAGGTCAAAAGATGCCAAGGTCATCGCCTTCAAGTGGGTCTTCAAGACCAAGATCACAAAAGAAGGTGTGATGGACAAGTACAAGGCGTGGCTCGAGGCAAAGGGGTACGCACAGTGTAAGGGCGGGCAGTACGATGAGACGTTTGCTCTCGTTGCAAAGTTCACAAGCATCCGGGGGATTCTTGCGGTGGCAGTCGCAAAGGATATGGAGCTCCACCGGATGGATGTAAAAATGGCCTCCCTCAATGGCATCATCGAAAAAGAAATCTACATGGAGGTATCTGAGGGGTTGGAGGCGCCAGAGGGCAAGGTGTGCAAGCTACGGAAGTCCTTGTACGACCTAAAACAATTGCTCCGATGCTAGTACCAATAGATGGATAGCTTCATGGCACAACTCGACTTCAAGCGCAATGAGACGGATCACATCATGTACCTACGGCATAGCAAGAAGCTCCATCACATGGTTACACTTAATGTGGATGATCTGATCTTGTGCTCCTCACACCCACTGAGCCTACAGCAACTGAAAGAGAAGCTTAGCAGCAGATTCTAGATGTCAGACATGGGGGAGGTAGAGTTCTACCTTGGGGTGAGCATTACGCGGAACCGGAGGGCGCCCAAGCTTGAGCTTGGACAGGCCAAAGAGGTGGCCAAGGTGCTGAAGCGGTACGGCATGGAGGACTACAAACCAGTCTGCAGTCTTGTCTCCTTGACCTGTGAACCGAGTGCGGCGATGGCGCCGTAAACAAAAGAAGAGCATGAGGACATGGCGGGGGTGCCCTACCAATCGGCGATGGGAAGCCTCATGTATGCCATGGTGGCAACTCGACCGGATCTGGCCACGTGGTGGGCCAAGGGAGAAGGTACGTGGCCAATCCAAGGCCACTACACTGGCAGGTGGTCAAGTGCATCCTCCGCTACGTGCAGGCGACGCGGCACACGCACCTCAGGTTCAACGGCAAGGGACGGGCGGACCCCTTGTGTCTGGTTTGCTACACGGATGCAAACTATGTTGGCAATATGGACAAGCTGAAGTCCCCGTCTCGTGGTGCAGTAGGAAGCAGGACTGCGTTGCCACCTCCACAGTGGAAGTAGAGTACATCGCGCTGGCGGATGCGGTCAAGGAGGCGATGTGGCTCGGCAGGTTGCTGGGGGAGCTGGGCGTGCTAAAGCAGGAGCCAACGGTGGTGGAAGAGGAAAACACCGGCTCTTTCTCGCTGACCAACCCGGCTCAGTACAGGAGGACAAAGCACATTGACCAGCGTTACCACTACGCACAAGACATGGTCAAAAAGGAGCAGGTGGTGCAGCACTGCAACACGCACAACATGCGTGCAGATTGCTTGACCAAAGCGCAACCTGCGGACCCGGCACCCAATGAGTGTAGCCGGCCTTGGGATGACTAGCTATGATGGGCTGGAGGGCGCAGCGGAAGCTGAGTGAGAGCAAGCTGGAGCAGCGGGCATGGAAGGTGCAAGGGGGAGAATGTTGAAAAGTTGCCCCTCCACATGCCCAAGTGCGGTGCCAGGAGGCACCGACGAGCCGCCAAAGAGAGGAAAATCCCTGTAGTTGGATTCGGCTGCTCGAGGATTGCTCGGATCCTAAAATGGATGATAGCTCCTGAATGTTGACAAGGTTTTGAATCCAGTTGAAGTTGTTTCACTGGAATGGGACAAGCATCAAGGGAGATATGAGCTTTCAAAGTTGGGATGTACGCGATGGCTCTGGGAGACGGCCGTGACTCAAAATCCGGTGAATAATCGACCGGATTGAGTAACAAATGTTCCATTTGGAGATTTTGCTCCGGAAGCTCTGCCAATGCGTCTGGTGGATAATCCACCGGATCCTGTTGTGCAATTTGTTACGAAGGGACTTGGCCAAAATTCTGGCTCGATGTCCAAAACTCAGTAGTACGTTTTGTTACTCAGGGACTTCATCAAAATTCAGACTGCAGGTCCGCGGACAGGTTTCAAACCTCATCACACCCCATCATCAAACTCGACCCAAAAGTGGGGAAGGTGCATGGAAACAGTCCAAGAGACCCCTACACCACGTGCAATGGGATCTGCGCCTTGGGGAAGGCGCTTCGCACGTGAAGAAAGGCGCCACAGCGTGTGCGTGCCATGGAGGCATTGGGCGTTTCTGTGGTGGGTGAGACCTGCACTTCGGCAATCATAACTTGGGCTACCCTTGGGTGAATTGCACGCGGTTTAGTGCATTGGAGTGCTCATGACTATCCCTATGAATGTTCTGATCATGTCCATGCAAAAAAACTAATGCAAAATGCCTTTATGCCCTTTGCAAATTGACTGTTTCTAAATTCCTGCTCACATAGCGTGAGGTGACCAGAAAGCTTACACTCAGTCTCAGATTTTCCCAAAACAAAAAGACGAGAATCACTAGAGTCGGATCAGACCAACGTCAGGACCGCACCACGTGGCTTTCCTGACAGGCGCAACCATGGTCACTCGTCGTCACTCACAACTGCGCGGTGGCAGCGCACTGGCAAGGTCGAGGCACCACCCGCCGCTCCATCACCTGCACCGCCGCCTGTACCAGCTGCTGGACCGCATCATGCACCACTCGCTGCATCACCCACTGCACCACCCGCTGCACCACCTGCTGCACCTCCTACTACACCACCCGCTGCACCACTCGCTGCACCACATGCTACACCGCTTCCGGCACCTCCTGCTGCACCACCCGTTGTACCGCACACTGCTCCACCTGCTTTACGCCATACTGGACCTAGGAACACCAGTCATGCCCGTGCCCACCGACGGACGGCTGAACATACTCATCGCAGACAGATTCCTAGCCGCTCCCCAGCTTTGCGTCCATCGACGCAGCATCGACAGCCGGGGCCGTCACCATGCAACCCCGCTGTTCATGGGAACCGCTCTCCTGGGCGTGCGACAGAACCACCTCAGCCAGCTGTCCCTCGGGGTCCCTTCCATGGTGTTCCTGCAGCGTCGGATCCAGTCGAGCCCCCTCCTCAGGCAACCCACCTTGTCAACTTTAACTGAGGTGTTGAAGAAAAACTCTGCTTCTGGCTGAATCGGGTTCGGGACTGTGAAGAATGAGAAAGGCGATGGGATGAAAACGCGGCGGAGAATCTGCAGCTGTTTTGGATGGAGCCTCGCTCCTCGAAACAGACCGAGGCCCCGTCCTATACACATTCGTCCTAGGGCAGGCACCGTGTTCTCTGTCCTAGTGTTCCCTCTGGTAATTTGTGTTTGTCATGTTAGTGCTTTCTTTGTTGTGGCAGTGTACTTGTCCACTACTATCCGCCCAGAAAATTGTCACAACGTAGTCTCCCTGCCGCTGATTTTTGCAGGTACGTCCGACAGCTCCCCCGATGGCACAATGAAGAAGAGGAAGGCCAACGGTGACGACCTTATGGAGGGCCAGAAAATTCGCACTATGGTTGCCTGTAGGGTGGCAATTGAGGACTACATGGTTGCCCATAATTTCAGGCTGTCGTGGGTTTGAAGCGACCCGGGACGCATAGATGTCTGCTGTGTGGAGGCAATGACATGGGGCTGTTCATGGAATGTACAAGCATTTGCAAGTTCCAAGCTGGGGGCTGTCAAACTCTCTGACGTTGCTGAAGGCCATAGCTGCACGCCGACAATTGGGCGCGGAAGCCCCGCTCGGACCACAAGATGGATTGCACAGAAGACTTTGACCCAGATGGCCCGGGATCCAACAACACCTCCGGCTGTGCTGCGTGCCATTATCAAGCAAACTGCCAGGGTTCAGGTGGCCAACTGCACGTTGTACCATGCCCGGTCTATGACTCAGGCACTGTTGATGGGCACCAAGACGATGTCCTGGCGGTAGTTCCCGTGGCTTTCTGAAGAGGTGAGAAGGATCCATGACCATAGATTGCTTGGAATTTTGCATTTACGTTGCTTCTATGTATACGTACCTAACTCATGTCCTTTGTGTACGTGCAGTTGAAATGTGTGGACCCAACTCATGTCATGATGGAGATGGACAGAAACAACTAATTCAAGTGGGCTTATGTGGCTACGAGGGCGTCACGCCTTGGCTGGGACTACTCGCGC
This sequence comes from Penium margaritaceum, assembly GCA_023375785.1. NCBI lineage: Eukaryota > Viridiplantae > Streptophyta > Zygnematophyceae > Desmidiales > Peniaceae > Penium > Penium margaritaceum. The sequence goes on from SZWC01000426.1 coordinate 162,727, forward strand.
TAAATCATGACCATGGATGGAACCTTCTTGAAGAACGACCACAAGCAAGTGATGTTGGTCGCGGAGTTCTTTGACACAAACGACCATGCGTGTCCCATGGCCTGGGTTCTCGTGCCAAGTGAAAATGAAGAGTTGTGGACCTGGTTCTGCTTACATCTGGTCCATGCTTACCCCATAGCGCGTACTACAGGTGCAGTGATCATGTCCAACAGGGAGGCTGGCCTCTCAAAGGCTCTGGAGACATACCTGCCTGTTGCAACGCACACATACTGTGCCTATCATCTCCGGAGGAATATGCAGGATAAGCAGGGGACGAAGGTTGCCTATTGGGCGTGGACGTGCGCCCAGGCCTTGAACCATGAACAGTTCCACCGAACCATATGACACCTGTGGGCAGTCAGTGAGCGGGCAGATAACTACCTCATCCCATGTCCAAATGGGAAGGGTGGCATACCCCTGCAAAAGTGAACTTTGTACATGTGCCCTATTCCACACGGGGGGCACATCACCAGCAATGCCTTCAAGTCTCAGAACACCCGCCTCAAGTCCCTATGCAACCTGTACCCGTCCTACTCATTGTTGCAGGTGTACTACTATGTGCAGAGGATCATGGCCAAGAGACGCGAGTAGATCATCAACTACAGCGGGGTTGTAGGCCCAGCCCCCGCAAAAGTCTCCTACACAATTGGGCTGATTGTGCAACAGCAACAACAACAGCGGCAGCAGCAGGTGCAGGAGGAGCGAGACAAGAAGCAGCATACGGCACAACAAGCCGGGGCAGCAAAAGGGACAGCAACAGACAACTTTGACACAAAATACTATGATCCTCAAGCTGAGCCCAGGGGTTCCTCCATAGACGAAGCGGTTGTTGAGGCAGTAGCAGATGACTTCGACAAAAATGTATCTGACAGTGGAAGTGAGGACTCGCTGGGATACTTGGCAGAGTTAGAGAACAGGTTGCTGACCCAAGAGGACCACGATACAGAAAGCGTCAGTTTCATGGAAAAACATGGGGGATTGTAGAATGATGCAAGAGACAATACAGGTGAAGAAGACGAGGGGGAGAAAGATGCTGGAACAGACAAAGAAGGGGGAGTAGAGGACAATCATGAAGTTTGTGGCATGAATGCACTTCAGATATAAGGGGAGGAGTCCAATATCACATCTTCTGTGCAATATCACTTTCAAAATGTTTTTTTAATACAATGAGTATCCTTCTAACACTGCCTAACATGTCACTATGCAGGAGTACAAGGGAGAAGCCCTCAGCCGCAGAGATGGTTTCACCGCAAGTAGAATTCAGGACAACGGTTGCAGTAGCATGGGTAGGGTATTGGGCGGAGGCGGCATGGACAGCAATGTACATCATGAATCTCACGCCGACCAAGCCACTGAACGACAAGGAGAGCAAGGTGTGGAAGATGCCACAAGAGGTGTGGGGCGGGAGGAAGCCGGTTGTGGGTGACCTCCGCACGTTTGGTTGCGTTGCACATGCGGTGGTGCAGGCACATGAGGGGCGGCGCAAGCTGGACCCACGAATCCGCCGGTGTATTTTCCTTGGGTACAAGAGCGGAAGCAAGGCGTATCGGCTCTTTGACCCAAGGAGGCAGCAGATTGTACAGATTCGCGACGTCACGTTTGACAAGAAAAGCCGTTGGACGGACAAGGAGGCAGGTCTCTCCAAAAGGGGGGAGTGGATGCCACTCCTGGAGGGGGAGACAATGGAGGACGTGAATGAGAGTGATGTCCTTGCAGTAGCACCAACCGGAGAGGATCGTCCCAGGGATGGATGAGTGGCAGGCTACATTTTGGCCAGTTTGGATGAGGAGTCCGAAGCACTTGAGTAGGACGTGGAGGCGGCAAGCCGACCTATGTCTCCAAGGTCTCCAAGAGAGGGGGAGCATGGGATTGGAGAGGATGGCGCCAAAAGGTGACAGCAACAAAAACAACTGCCTCAACAGCCCCGCACGAGCAGCCGTGTGCGAAGAAGGACAAAGAGGTACGATGCCGACAAGGGCTTTTGGAGTGGGTTTACACAAGCCTGATTCGCATAAGAGGAGCCTCAATCTGTGAAGGAGGAGGCACTGCAGCAGAAGGATGGGGCTGAGTGGGAAGGAGCAATAAAATTTGAGCTTGCCTCCCATGAGGAGAATGGCACTTGGGAGCCGGTTGACCGGCCGGAGGGCGAGAAAATTATCAGCTTCAAGTGGGTCTTCTGGAAGAAGCTCACGAATGAGGGGGAGGTGGAGCTGTTCAAGGTGCGGCTGGTTGCAAAAGGGTATGTCCATAGAAAAGGGGAGCACTTCAATGAGACCATCGTACCAGTGGCCAAGTTTGCCTCCATTCGCACTATCCTCTCTGTGGCAGTGGCACACGACTACGAAATCCACCAAATGGACATCAAAACTGTGTTCCTCAGTGGCAAGCTAGACAAGGAAGTCTACATGGAGGTGCTGGAGGGGGTGGATGCATCACAGGGGAAGGTGTGCCAGCTTCACAAGGCGCTCTATGGACTGAAGCAAGCTCCGCTCATGTTGTACCCGAAAATGGACAGTTTTATGGGTGATCTTGGCTTAAGCGCTGCGAGGTGGATCACAGCATGTACGTGCGTAAGCAGCCGGGGCTCTACCAAATTGTCGTTGTCTATGTGGACGACCTCATCCTTGTCTCTTTGGATGAGGGGGAACTCAAGAGATTGAAGAAACAGCTTGGCGGCCTGTTCAAGATGACAGACATGGGCGAGCTTGACTACTACCTAGAAATCACCATCAAGAGGGAAGGTAGAGGACGCACGCTAAAGATGGGTCAAGAAAGATATGTGCAAGAGGTGCTTTGCCGCTACAACATGGAGGAGTGCAACCCCATCGGCACGCCTATGACAACGACATGTGAGCTCAACTCGAGCATAGGGCCCGAGTATAGAGGACGAGAAGGAGGAGATGGTTGGAGTACCGTACCAGTCTGCAATTGGCAGCATAATGTATGCCATGGTGGCAACGCGGCCTGATCTTGCCTTTGCCGATGTAAATGTGAGCCGCTATGTTTTTGATCCGGGGCCGCTACATTGGCAAGCGGTCAAGAGAATCCTCCGCTACATGAAGGTGATGGCACAATTGCAACTTGTGTTTGGAGGGGATGCCCAAGCTAACTCCCTTGAGTTGGTTGGCTATTGTGATGCAGACTGGGCAGGTGATGTTGACGCATATATGACCAATCACCTCACCCCTGAAACTGTGTATTGACAAGTGTATAGGGAAGTGAGCACATTAGTGAACATGGACTTCTAAAGAAAACTAGTACATAGTACATACAATCCATGATAACTAACACCTTATGTAAGGAATGTATATCTAGGCCCTAGTGGCATGAACTAATGTTGATGATTTCTGACAAATACTTGCACATAGGAATACACTTTTTGATACACCAATTGTTGAGTGTATGGATTTAGGATGATTAACCACAACTCTGTTGACGACCGCAAGTTAACATCGGGCTATGTTTTTGTACTTGTTGGAACAACGGTGTCTTGGGCAAGCCAAAAACAAGACTGTGTGACGTTGTCCGACACTGAGGCGGAGTACATCAAACTCGCGGAAGCTGCAACGGAGGCGCTATGGCTGCGGTGATTGCTCAAGGAGATTGGGGTGCTAGAGACGAAGCCGACTGCGCTCAAAGTTGACAACATGAGTGCCATTAGCCTGACCAAAAGCCCTGTGCTCCACTGGACGACCAAGCACATAGGGATCCGGCATCACTTTGCACGAGACCTCATTGTAAAGGGTGATGTGGTGCTTGTGCACTGTGGCACAAAGCACATGCTTGCTGATGCCATGACAAAGGTGCAACCCAAGGACAGACATGATGCTACCTGCATGGAACTTGGTGTTTTCCAAGCCTATTGATTTGCAGGTTAAGCATGGGCAGCCGCCATGGGTGATGTGCAAGGGGGAGATTGCTAGAGTAATACTCCTCACCATGGCAAGAGTGACTCCAAAAAGGAACATAAAAAGGACAAGCCCAAGTGGATTAGTGGTTAGTGGTGTCCACCTATAGAGGCAAGGGCCCGGGTTCATGTTTCACAAGATGAATTTCTGCCCTACCTCAAGAGAGGTAGAAAAATAGGTGCCAGGAAGCTAGCTCAACTTCCAGAGATCCTCGTTAAGTTTATAGAAGGCTAGGGTAAGGTCCAGGAAGGTGGCACACCTTCTAGAAGGGGTGACTTGTCCTACAAGGCATCTAGAGGTGTCTTGGTCTTCTGGATACATTCCCTCCTACTAGAAGCAAGCTGATGAATCTAGGAAGAGACAGAAGCTTCTAGAAGAGAGAAGGGATGCCTTCCTAGGTTGGAAAAAGGACAGCCTACCAAGGGACACTCTACAAGCCATAGAATCTGCCAGGAAGCTTCAAATATGGCATGCCTTGGTGTTTTGGAAAGCTAGATTCAATGGCTACAAAATGCAACTGTTTTTCAGCCTTGATCAAGATTTGCTTCTCATTCGATTGAGGCCAAAACTATTGCCACAATCTCTGACCAGTTTTCTGCCATCCTTGGAACCAGTTGCCTCCACAGTTCCAATCTCTCCAAAAACAGTTCGTGGTGTGAACCATCCACTGCTAGGGACCCTCCGAGGTGCATACTCATCCTCAGGCCAACATCCCAAACATGAGCAAAATGGAGGTCGGCACAATGGCCAAACCACAACTCATATGGCATGACATGGTCTGGAAGAGGACCGTGTGGTAGGCGATTCTAGGCGGTTCTAGACACATGTCAAGAAGGAAACTCCCTCAAAGGCAAAGGACTGTGGGAGACCGTACTCAGACTACATGGTACGTACTGTATCCTTCATGATCTGATTCCAGTGCTCAGATACCCCATTCTGCTATTGTGTAGTAGGGATAGAGAGCTGGTGAAAAGTATGTACTATGCAAAGAAGGTGTCCATCTCGCCTAAGTTCTCACTGGCACAATCTGAGCAGAATGTGTGGAGGGTCTGTTGAGACAGGCACTCAGCCATCACCACCCACTGGCGAACAGCTAGAGTAGCATCACTCTTGTGGCTTTTGGGTTCTCGACTCAGGGGCAACCAATCGTATGACGTCGATCCTGTGTTTCTCTCGTTGGGTCTATCAAGACTGTTTGCTTTGTTTGTACTGGGTCCGGTCAGTTGCTTCCCATCCAGGGTCCTGCCGTTGTGTGCTTTGTTCATGTTTGTGGTTTCCTCTACTTGCCTGACATCCTGTACGTGGCTTCCTTGCCAAAGAAGCCAGCCGGCAGCAGGTTGAGCTCCAAGAAATCCTTGGAGCTCAACCTGCTGCCGGTGCCATCGCTAGATGATCAAGTTATGGAATTCACTACCAGTAGTGATGTTGGCACCATTTGTCTTCGTTCCTCTGGACGTGTTGTGAGTGGTCTTTATGTGTCTTTTGTAGCGACCGTGCCGGTGAGTTCCTTGGTCCCACCGCCCGCCTCTTCGAGTCCAACGGGGAGTGTCCGAAAGCCTCTCCTCTATACACACTCCAACATAACCGTGTCCGGAGACCTCCAAGCACTGAGATTGTATGCTCACTGACGGTGTTTGTACCCTCCTGTCCGAGTCTAGACTGCCACCACTCTTTGCTTTTGAGGCCACGAGCTACATGACATGGGTCTGGAATCACGTCCCTCAAGGTCCTCTTCTCTGCACCATCACGCCTCTTAAGCGCTGGCATGTCCATCGTGCTCACCTTTGCCTGGATCAGGTCTGGGGAAGTATTGCTTTTGTCTAGCTTCCGGAGGATCTCCATGACGAGAAGCTTTCCCCTCGCGGCTGCTTGTGCCCTTTCTTGGTGTGTCCGTACAGTCTGAGGCCCAGTTCTGCTAGGATCCTGTTTGACATTGTGTCATAGAGTCCCGTGATGCTCTGTTCTTTGAGTCTATCTTCCTTCATGATCTCAGTCATCTGTCTCTCGCTTCCCTCCTGCCTCTCTCTTGGCAGAGGGGGGACATCGATCCTTCCAACCAGGCAATCCCTGCTGTTGTGCTGCATCTCTTGTCCTCGTTGAAGTCATCGTCATCCGGTCATGTATCCAACGGTCATGTGCCCAGTTTGCCCACATCCTCCAGCAGCTCCTCTGACATACCAGCCTCTCCTATCATGGATTCTATCCAGTCTGCCTTGATCCCATCTCTTGTGGAATCGTCCAGCCCAATCACACCCCCCTGTGGTCAGCTCACTTGTCTCTTCTCCTGTTCATGTTGCTGACCCACCTCAGTAAAAAAAAAACTTGTCCTACTCCAGTCTCCCCCTTCGTCCAAGTTGAGCGCCTATGCACACTCCCTCACTGCTGTAGCGCCTCCATAGCATGTGCACGCCCTCCTCATCCTCAGACGGTGCAGTCTCCTATCCTCCCTTCTGACATGGACGCACTGGGCTTGGCCACCGTGGTCGTCCACCCCAATTCCGCCCTTGGCTATGCTCTCCAAGCCTTGGTGTAAGTCGGGCACGGTGTGCTAGCCTCAACATGCTGGTGTAGGCATCAACAAGCGGCAACGGCGACCAAGGGGAGGCCGGTGCACACTTTTCCAGGTTTGTGGAAGCGTAGGATTGCCGTGGAGGAGCACAGAAACACGTGTGGCACAGTGGGAGTAATCTATAATTCTTATTCAAGTGTCAACATGCAAAACTATATGTACATGATGACACATACTAGGTGACCCAAGGTCGCCAAGCCGTGCGCGGCTCTATATGGGCTGGGATGAGCATAATTGCCTCAGCATCACGTGGCATGTCCTCCCAGATTTCCAATGCACCAAGAATCACACCATTCCGTGGAGGGACGGCCCAGATATGGCCATTTCCGTGAACCATGACAATCTCCCGCTGGCAGCACCACTAGCGGCGGTGACTGCCGCCCGAAGAGCCCTTTCTGGCAATAACATACCGGGGTGCCATTCCAAAGTTCCCTTGGCCCTCAATGGTCCTTGATTGATTACCTAACTGGTCCTAAGGTGCGCTTACGCCTTGTTGGATCTTCCGAGGGTCGAGCCTTGGTCCTTGGGGATGAATTCCTGTCACATGTTTCCCCCTCAACTGGCCCAACCTTTGGCTGGACGTAACTTCCTCAATTCTTGATGAAATGATCCCCTTCTTAAGTCAATCCTGTACAATTCTTCCTCTAGATTCCAAATCCATAGTCAGATTTCACATTCAAGGAAGTCTCAAGCCATTATCAGTGCCGTTGGCACTGTCCGGCTTACACTCGAAGCATGCGCAGTCTTTGGAAGTGGCTTTCTTAGTAGCGTTGCCGAGTGCCACGCCACATCAGCCACCACGGCCTTACTACCTGAACCAACCATGGTGAACCAAGCGTGCTCAACCTTCGATGTTTGGCAGTGGGAGGCTGCCATGTATGATGAGCTGAACATCCTTGATGACCATATTGTTTACGTGTTGGCCGATCTACCAGCAGGACGTAAGGCTATTGATGCCCACTGGGTATTATGGCAGAAGTACAAGCCTAACGATGCGCTCAGCAAGTACAAGGTGAGACTCATGACAGAGGGGTTCTCCCAGGTCTGAGGCATTGATTTTGATGAGAAATTTTCACCGTTTGGACAGTGCACTCCAGCTAGAGCACTGTTGAGTCTTGTGGTCAACCATGACTGGGAGCTGGAACAGATGGACCTGAATAATGTGTTCCTACAGGAGCATTTTGATGAGGAAATCTACATGGTATAGCCTCTTGGATTCTCTGATGGCACAGACCAAGTCTGACAATTGTGAAAGGCCCTTTGTGGCCTTCAACATTCACCTTGATGCTGGAACCAAGAGATCAAACCCACCCTCTAGACAGGAGGTTACCAAGGGAGTACGGTCGGTCTGTCACTCTTTGTTATCCCACCTTCCGCTTCGTTTGTGGCCGTCCTTGTCTATGTCGACAACTTGGTGATACCAACATCCAGCCACGATGCTTTCAAGTCAGTGAAGACGCTCTTGCTATCCACGTATAAGATGAAAGAACTAGGGCCTACTCCTGTCTTCTTGGGCATGGAGCTTGAGCTTGATTGCTCTCGTCACACTCTTCACGTTCACCAGCATGTATATGTTCATAGCCTGGGGGAGCACTTCACCTCCCAGCTTGAGTCCACACCCACAGAGTTGATGCCTTTGACTCCAGTTGGGAAGAGGTTGTCGAAGACAGTGGATGTGTCTAAGCTGGAGTAGGTGGTCAATGTGATAGTCTACCTTTGTTTCATTGGGTTGCTCATGTACCTAGCGATGATGACTAGGGTAGATGTTGCCTTCTATGTGAACTTCTTGTTGAAGATTTTCCCCTCTGCATGCCCAAGTGCGGTGCCGGGAGGCGCCGAAGAGCGGCCAGAGAGAGGAAATTCCTCGTCGATGGCTCTGGAGACTTGAGGATTGCTCAGAAGACCCGTCGGGCCACGTTGGAACTGCACCCCCAGTTTCAAACACTTCCTAGAAAAGTTACCCTAGTGTCATAGAGAAAGACACATTGGGGTCGTCTTGCGTGTCGTCACGTATGCCCTTTCCACTACCCGGAGTGGTCTTTTTTATCGGACACAACCGTCAGTGGTCATTGATGATTACACTAAGAGCAACTGGGCCCATGACACCAATGCTCACAGCCGTACAGGCTACATATTCCTTGTTGGTGGGACCACCCAGTTGTGGAAGAGTGGCAATGAGGAGTGTGTGGCACGCAATTCTAGTGAGGCACAGTATATTACTCTTGGCGCATGTACCTGTGAGAGTTTTTGGCTGTGTCACCTGTTGCAATAGCTGCTCATCTCCATCTATTGCATCATGCTACCTTGTGACAATCAATGTACATAGGAAATTACTGGACATGATGGTATGCATCACACACACATGAAGAACATGTATGTGGAGCATCACCTTGTGTGTAAGGGAGTGGCTGCACGTGATGTCCTAATCGTCTATACCGACACTCAACAGTAGTGATCTGTCCCTCACGAAGGCACTCAGCAGCAACTTTGTCAAGGCAGCTATGCATGCCATTGGTCTGGTGTGTCCACGTGATGTGTGAGTCTGTGTTTATGTGCGTCGGCTGTGGGTCATGGGGGAGTGTTGGTTTATGTACCACAGAGTCATTGTGAATTCTGGCCTCGCTGCACACTAACCACACCAATGCAGATGATCTCGAGGACCCCGGAAGACTGCGGAGGCATCCGGTGGATAAGGTTGAACGGAACCAGTAGCGCATGTTGCTGCTGAGGGACTTAGCCAAAATCCTGGCTCAGACTTTGAAACTCAGTAGTACGGCTTGTTTCTCGAGGACCTCATCAAAATCCCGACTGCAAGTCTGCTGACCAATTTCGGACAACATCAATCTCCATCATCAAAATTTATGATTAAATCAACAAAACACAACTCAAAAGCACAGGGGGACACCTCCACAGTTTGTGGGGACATCTGCGCCTCCAGAAAGGCATTTTGACAGGTCCTTGATGTGTGAGTATGCTTCGGCAGACAGGCACCACACATGCTGCTAAGTAAGCGGCTCGATTTTTCTGCCTTGCTTTGACAGACATTGGGAGAGTTGCGGTTAACCAAATCCCACGCAGGTTGGTACATTGAGAAGCTCAAGATTAGCCCTACAACCCATCAGTTCATGTCAATGTCCAAGAACTAATACAAAATTGTGTTTTCCTTTCGCAAAGATTTATTATCTCTCAACTCTGTCCAACTGCCAGAAACACGGCGTGAGGCAACCAGAAAGCCCACACTTAGACTCAAAACTCGCACCAAAAGTAGCTGTGAACACAAGTGAAGACCCTTTAGGCCACGTTGGACCTGCTACCACCTGGGGATAGTTTCTGACAAAGGATAATGGTCCCACATTCCTGACCGGTCTACACATTGCTCACAACTTTCACGGCGGACGGAATTGTTATCGGGGATGACATCCCCGTCAAAATCTAAGGTCCCGGAGTGGTATACTGTGCAAACGGTGCAGAAGGAGACGCGGCTCATCAAGAATTGTATAGGTGATCCGGGCTTTTTGCTATAACGGGGGCACATCAAGCTCGACCTCGCGCATAAGGGGTTTTTGCAGGTCATGAAGGGACCTGAAGTGCTCTTCAAGACAACAGCTACGCACGAGGAGAAGCAGACATTCACAAAGAAGAACACGGATGCACTCATGATCATGGTGTCCGGGATAATTGACTCAAAGTTGGGCTACTTCCGGAGCTACACATTGGTAGCCAAAGCTTGGCAGAAACTATGCGCCATTCATCAATCCAAGGCATTGGCAAACAAAGTCTTTTCAATGAAGTCAATCCTCATGGTGTGAATTGAGCGGAGAGATGATGTCATCTTCGCCATACAACAGATTGAGTTGCTCCCCTCCCAGTAAAATGATGTGGGATGGAAGATTGACAGGCAGCTGCAGGCCCTCATCATGGCTCTTCCTGACAGTTGAAGCCCTCTCAACACTGTCTTTGGAGAATGGGCGAGGCCATGATCACCTATGGCGCGATCACACAGTACATCCATAACAAGGCAAAGCAACAGAGCCACGGGGAGTCCTTGTCTTACTCATCGGCCCTCATCACCAAAACGTGTGGTGGCGGAAGTGGGGGCAAGGGAGGTGGGGGACATGGCGGCGGCAAGAAGAATGCCAAGAAGGGTGCGTGCCGCAACTACGGCAAGGAGGCCCACTAGGCCAATGAGTGCACTAAGGAAAAAAAGGCCGGCGGCAACGATCCCAAAGACAAGAAGGCGCTCTTCAACAGTACTCAAAACCATTACCTCAAGATGGCCAACTATCGATGCCTTGACTCCGGAGCGTAGGAGCCCACCCAGGCTAAAAAGGTCAGGTTCATCAACTACACCAAGTCTAGCAAGTCCATAGTGGTCACGAACAACAAGGTCAAGCTGGCAGCTGGCCAAGAAGGCGTGGACGTGGAGGTGGTGGATGGTGGGAAGCGGGTGCAGTGCGTCATCAAGGACGTGCAGCATGTACCCGGCTTCGCTGACATTCAAAGAGTCAATCGCTTGACGGACAAGGTATACGAGGTACTCTTCAGGAGAAAGGGGGCAGTTGTGCAGGAAGACGGTGGCGGTGAACCCGTGCTGGAGGCTAAGTGCAAAGGTGGCCTCTAGATTGTGGAGAGCAAGGTGATCCCTGTGACAACAGACTCAATGGACTTGCAAGAACGCATTGTCAATGGCCAAAGGAGGGGGAGCTGATCTAGAGCTCTGGCAATGACAACTAGGGCATCTCTCACCTGCAGTCGTGAAGGAGATGGAAATTGAAAGCTGGTACAAGGCCTCATCATGGACTGTGCGGAAGAGGCGACAGATACAGCGACGCACAAAAATTGTGAGCATTTTGTTTTGGGCAAGGCGCAAACCGTTCAACGAGAACGTGAATTGCGCCTCGGACCTGCTGGTGATCGTGCACAAAGTGTGCCGACCATTCAAGATGTCGTCAAAGAGTGGCACACATTACTTTGTCACCTTCATTGATGACTACAGCAGAAAACTCTACCTGTACTTCATGAGGTGGAAAGGCGAGGTCCTAGACTGGTTGAAGGAGTATGTTGCTAGAATGGAGAGGCAAACTGACCAAAAGGTCAGAGCAGTACGTAATGGCAATGACAAAGGGTACGTGGGCTGCAGAGGGTGGATGAAGCATCAGGGCATAAAATGTTGAAGATTTGCCCCTCTGCATGCCCAAGTGCGGCGCCGGGAGGCGCCGACGAGCCGCCAGAGAGAGGAAAATCCTTGTAGACGAATCTGGCGACTCAAGGATTGCTCGGATCCTAAAATGGAGGATTGCCCCTGAAATTTGACGAGTTGCTGAATCCGGTGAAAGTTGTTTCACCGGAATCGGACTAGTAACAAGGGAGATATGGGCTTCCAAAGTTGGGGTGTGCGCTGCGGTTATGGGAGCTGGCCGCGGTTTGACTTCCAGTGAATAATTGACCGGAGAGAGTAACAAAATGCCCTCTGTGGATTTTGCTCCAGAAGGACTGCCGAGGCGTCCGGTGGATGATCCGCCGGATTTCAGGAGTGCAGTTTGTTACTGAGGGACTTAGCCAAAATCATGGCTCGGAGTCCGAAACTCAGTAGTACAGTTTGTTACTCGGGGACTTGGTCAAAATTCCGACTGGAAGTCCGCGAACAGGTTTCGACCCACATCAATCCCCATCACCAAACTCGATGATTAACTCATCGAAACAGACCCCAAAGGCGCAAGGGGCGCCGCCACTACGCATAGGGACATCTGCGCCTCCGGAATGGCATTTTGATGGGTCCTTGATGCGTGAAGGCGCCTCGGCGGGCGACGTGGTGCGCGCCGCCGAGTGAGCGGCTGGTTTGGGGTACTGCGCTTCGACTGACGTAGCGGGAGCTACGGTTATCCAAATTGCGCACGGTTTGATGCGTTGGAAAGCTCATGACTAGCCCTACAAATGTTGAGATCATGACCATGTTCAAAAAAAAATGCAAAATCGCGTTATTCCCTTCGCAAAAGTGACTGTCTCGCAAATGCCTTCGACTCCCAGAAACATAGCATGAGGCGACCAGAAAGCTCACGCTTAGACTCAGAACCACCCGCACAAAACACAGCCGTGAACACACAGCAGACCCGTCGGGTCACGTTGGAACTGCCTCCACCCGGGGGTCGTTTTCTGGCATAAAATGGTAACAAACTACACTGTTTTGCCTCAGTCTAATGGCATGGCAGACCAGACACTGCTGAACAAGGTACGGACCATGTTGGTGGATGCGGAGTTACTGCGAAGCTTCTAGGTGGAAGCAGTGCGTACAGCGAGCTACACCATAAACCTCACCCCTATAGCGGTGCTGGAGTAGAAGAGCGGCTGGAAGGCGTCGCAATGATTTTGGAATGGACGCAAGCCAAGTGTGGTATACCTGAAAGTGTTCGAGTGCAAGGCGCGTGCGATGGTGCAGGCTGCACAGTGGCAGAAGAGCAAGCTAGAGCCACGAGAAAAGTTGCATCTCTTCCTTGGCTATGAGAGCATGTAGAAGGTGTATCGGCTCTACAACATGCACAAGGAGGAGGTAATCCACAGCTGAGACGTCGAGTTTGACAAGCACCAGAGCTACATAAGTAGCAACAACATGGGCATGGTGGACTCTCCAAAGACGGGGGAGTGGTTCCAGCTCCTTGACTACAAGAAGGAGCTGGCAGATGCCAAATTTGAGGATACAGCATCGAAAGCACGACAGTGCACCAACTGTTGAAGCCAACCTGGAGGACTCTGATGATGACCAAGTTGTTGAGGAGATCCAATGGAAGGATCTGGCGGATGAGGCACCAAGGGTGCCAAGGCATGCACTCACGGCGGAGTGCGCATTGAGCGTCGGTGGAAAATCCACTGGACGTGTCGCCCGTCTGGGCGATGTTTCACTGGAGCGGGATCCTCGCACAGCCATCGGGTTGATGATTCACAGGAGCATGCAGAGTTGAAGGGATCAGAACAGAGTGTTGGTGTTCCCGGCCTTGCTTCTGAGAAGTCAGAAGCTATTTTCTAGGGTTACAAACCTGGAACGCTAGTCCACTTCCGAAGCTCGCTTCCAAAGTTGAACAGCGTTCCATTCGAGGCCAAGCGACTTCTTCCCGCGCGATTTTTCCGTGAATTCCCCAACAACATTACCGTTCCCCTTTTGGTGATGTCGAACTTGGGATCCATGTCAAACATGTACAATGGGCAAACAAAGGCAGCTTGGGCGACGGTTCCATCGGAGGTCAAAGCGCTAGTACTCGGTACTGAAGCTTGGTTCGAGAGTGTGAATTCAAACTGCCATTTTTCGTCGACATGGACTGAAGATGACGCACCATTACATTAAACGAAACCGATGTCAAAAATGTCAAAACCAAAAAAACTTAGAAGTCACTTCCAAGAAAAGAATCTGAGGGCGGCTCATCTCCGGAAGTCAAAAAAGTTACCTCCGGAAGTCATTCTTGTATGGAGTCCATTCTTGGCTTCGGAAGTCAGCCTGAATTCCGATCGGTTTTGGTGGGGCTGACAGGTTCAAGTCTGAACATAATGCCAAAGCACACGTCAGCATTGACCCCTGCCGTGTGAGCACCTTGAACCAGTTCCCTTTTGATTTGGTCACTCATGGCTTCTGTCTTCCGAGGCGGAGAACAGCATAAGTAACGATGCGCCACCAAAAATGTCGTGTCGCAGTGGGCAGCAGCAAAAATCAGGAAAGTGCTTCGACGCAAGCACCGGTCGATGGATCGGCATGACGCGGTGCATGCTGGCTGCATCAATGGATCTGACAACAGTACAAGAGGTGCTTGTGTTACCTGAAGGGGATGAATGGGACACAACTATCAAATTAGAGCTTGCGCCCATCACGGAAAATGACATGTGGGAGCTGGTTGACAGGCCAAAAGATGCCAAGGTCATCGGCTCAAAGTGAGTCTTTAAGACCAAGTTCACAAAGGAAGTTATGGTTGAAAAATACAAGGCCTGCCTGGTGGTGAAGGGATACACACAGCGTAAGGGCAAGCACTACGATGAGACACTCACTCTTGTTGCCAAGTTCATAACCATCCGGGCGATCCTTGTGGTGGCGGCCTCAAAGGACATGGAGCTCCACCAAATGGACATAAAGATGGCCATCCTCAACGACAGCATAGACAAAGAGATCTACATGGAGGTACCAGAGGGGGTGGAGGTGCATGAGAGTAAAATGTGCAAGTTGTGGAAATCCTTGTATGGCTAAAACAATTGCCTAGATGCTGGCATCAACAGATGAACAGCTTCATGACACAGCTCGGGTTCAAGCGCTGTGAGTCAGATCATAGCGTGTACGTGCCACACGACAGGCAGCTCCATCAGATTGTCGTACTCTATGTGGACGACTTGATTTTGTGCTTGACGGATCTGTCGAGCCTACAATAGCTAAAAGAGTAACTGAGCAGCAGATTCTAGATGACGGACATGGGGGAGCTTGAGTACTACCTTGGGGTGAGCATCACGCGGAACCGGAGGGCGCACATGCTTGAGTTAGGGCAGGCCAAACATGTAGCCGAGTTGCCGAAGTGGTAGGGCATGGAGAGTTGCAAACCAGTTGGCAGTCCAGTCTCCACGACCTGCAAACTCAGTGCGGCAATGGCACCATAGACAAAAGAAGAGCGGGAGGATATGGCAAGGGTGCCCTACCAGTCGGTGTGGGCAGCCTCATGTACATCATGGTGGCCACTCGACTAGACTTGGCCTACGCAGTGGACCAATTGAGCAGGTTTGTGACCAATCCAGGGCCACTACACTAGAAGGTGGTCAAGGGAAACCTCCGCTACCTGCAGGCAATGCGGCACGTGTGCTTGAGGTTTGACGGCAAAGGGCGGTCTGTCCCTTTGCGTCTGGTCTGCTCTACGGATGCAGACTATGCTAGCAATGTGGACAAGCGAAAGTCCCCATCCGACTACATGTACTTCCTCCCTGGTACAATAATCTCATGGTGGAGTAGAAAGCAAGACTCCTTGGAAACCTCTACAGTAGAATCAAAGTACATTGTGTTGGCCGAAGCGGTCAAAGAAGCGGTGCGGCTTCACAGGTTGCTTGGGGAGATGGGCATGGCGCATCAAGAGCTTACGGTGGTGCAAGAGGACAACACCAGTGCTACCTTGCTGACAAACAACCCAACATAGTATAGGAGGATGAAGCACATTGACGTGTGTCACCATTACGCTCGGGACATGGTGGAGAATGGACAGGTGGTGCTGCAACACTGTACCATGTGCCACATGCTTGTGGATTGCTTGTCCAAAGCGCAACCAGTGGATTGGCACATGATGAGCATGGCCGGACATAGGATGACCAGCTGTGAAAGGCTGGAGGGTGCAGCAGAAGATGAGTAAGAGCAAGCAGTATCAGCAGGCATGGAAGATGCAAGGGGGAGAATGCTGTATTTGTGCCCCTTAGCATGCCCAATGCGGTGCCGGGAGTCATCGACAAGCCGCTAGAGGGGGGGAAATTCTCGTGTCTTACTCTAGTGGCCTGATTTGTGCTCCAAATCCAGATTGGATTCAAATTCGTGAAATTGGATGAAACGCTAAATCTGGTGCAAGTTGTTTTACCGGAATCGGACATGTAACGAGGGAGGTATGAGCTTCCAAAGTTGGGGTGTGTGCGACAGCTCTGGGAGTCGGCCGCGGTTCGACTGCCAGGGAAAAATCCACTGGAAAGAGTAACAAGTGTACATCTGATGTTTTCACCCCGGAAGACTGCCAAGGCGTCCGGCGGATAGGATTGACTGGAACCAGTGGTGCAGGTTGTTATTGAGGGACTTAGCCAAAACACTGGCTCGGAGTCGAAAACTCAGTAGTACAATTTGTTACTCGGGGACTTCGTCAAAATTCAGACTGCAGGTTTGCGGACAGATTTCGATCCACATCAATCCCCATCACCAAACATGATGATTAAATCATCAAAATTCAAACAAAAAGTACAGGGGACACCGCCACAACATGTAGGGACATCTGTGCCTCCAGAAGGGCATTTTACAGTCTTTGATGTGTAACGGCGCTTCGGCAGGCGGACACCAAACGCGCCACTAAGTGAGCGGCTGCATTGGTGTGCCACACTTTGAAAGACGTAGCGGGAGGTACGGTTAACCGATCCACACGCGGTTTGGTGCATTGGGAAGCTTGAGACTAGCCCTACAACTCGTCAGTTCATGTCCATGTCCAAAAACAAAAGCAAAGTTGAATTCTTACCTTCACTAAAGGTGCTTGTCTTGCAACTCTGTCCAACTCCCAGAACCATAGCATGAGGTGACCAGAAAGCTCAAGCTTAGAGTCATATGTTTCAATCAACATTCAAGATCAATAATTGTAAATATCTATTGTATTCTATCCATTTTCATAGATGGATTTGTTCCATGGACTATGTCCCGTGCATTCATTGTATCCATACATGTGTCCATGCCTATTTATGTTACATGCATTCACCTATAAATATCAATATGTTGGATTGGAATCATCATTATTGAATGCATTCCTTTGTGTAGTATATTATTCATGTAAATTGGATCTGACCATCCTATGTCAATGAATTGTTGTGATTATAATTGCGAGAAAAAATCTAAGTTGAAAGACGGTTTATACTTCATTATACATTGTTATTCATATTCTTTTGTTTTCCTTAAAATCACCCCTTTCTGAAGCACATAGAATCAACACGTTAGATTATGTTGTCATTTAACTTGGATTGGGGAATGTAGGTTTAGCTGTCTTCGAGTGCGTAGAAGTTAGTTTCTTGCCAGTTTTTCTCGCAACCTAAGAGTGATGTGGTCATGTGAGCTCGTCTTGTTGACCAGTCTGGTGTTGGAACTAGTGGGTGTGGAAGCACCCTCAATTATCCCTAGCTCTTGCTGATGCACGCTACCAATATTTGGGGCAGCCAATGGACACCAATGGTGAAGAGTGTGGAGCACAAGGATCACAGGCAAGGGTGGGCAGAACAGGTCGAATTCAGTAGAACTGAATCAAAACACGTTTTTTGACTTAGCACAGTGTGATTACATCAGATTCTTACAGCCTGTAATAGAAGCTTTCAAACACACCCAAATTGGATCAGTAGAGCCCCTGCTAGGGCCGTTGAAGTAGCCGTTGGTGAAGCCGAGCCGCTCACCATGTCCACAAACAGTGGCCGCTTCGACGGTGGCCTGTATCCCTTCCTGTCATTCCAAAATGGGGAGGGGCTTGCCCTGGTCCAGGAGACCATCCACATCCATTCCTTCATGGCCCATGTGCCTTTGGAGCCCATTGGAGACAAACTCGGATCACTGGCGGTGGATTATCCAGCCAAGTATGGCGGGTACCAGATTCCACACGTCCAACACCCGTTTTTCGGGCTAGGCTAGCTTTCTGAATACTCACTCAAATTGAGTGATTCAAATCTTGATCCTCCATGGAAAACTTCAAGAAATCCAAATCTAAAGTCAGATCAGGTGTTTGACTACTCCTAAGTGGTCGAACCAGGGAGTACTATCAACGGAACTCATGGCAAGGGGCACACCATGACAACATCCAGATCGTGTAGGAGAAGCAAAGCGAGTATGTCTTTAAAAGTCGACCCAGCCGCATATTCTTGGGTTGTTTTGTATGTCATACTTGGAAACAAAGTACCAAAAAACAGACTGCGGGTTGGCGGATGTCTCAAAAACAGGTCCACCAACCGATGTCAATGTATTACTACGTAACAAGAAAAAGGCTAATCACTCGATCGCAATTGAGCAAAAGCGGCCTCAGAGAAGAAAACCCATTTTGATCCATGCAAACTGCTTTCAAATCCTACCCAAAATGACCCTTGGTGTTTTTGGGTTTTATGTTTGCACGGACTCCTATTAGGCCTTGTGGTATTGAGCCAGCAGGTTCCATTTCAATGCATGGGGTGTTTTGGATACCCCATTAAAACCTTTTGCAAACCTTTCTTGAAAAGGTCACAAAGTGCTCTATAGAGAGGTTTGTGGTTTTTTGGCAATGTTTGACGTCAGCATGTAAATACTGAGTGCCATGTGGCATTGACAGAGTGCATGGTTTTGGGTGTAGTGGGTCATTTGTATTCTCGCTAAGCATGGCATTATTTGTGTGCAAAAAAGTTCCAAATTTGGATATGGGGTTTGTGATGTGAGTCGTTCCCGTCTTTCTGTACAATTAATTGTGACCACTTAGCTGTGTCCACATTCGTGCAAATCCCTGATGCGGACCCAGCTAGTGCCAGAGCACCAACAGGTCGTGATCCGACCAACCAGCTGCTCCTACTCAGCTGCTACGACATTCAGCATGCTTGCAGGGGTACTATGCACTTTTTGTGTAGTCTCTTGAGGTTTCTCAGTGAAATGACTCTTGAATTCGGTTGGCAAATCTTTTATCGTGTTTCCAGTGATTGGTACCGGACCTACATTTGTGACAAGTCGTAGCATCCAGCTAGAGATTCAGCATCTCTAGGTTCAGACGGTGTTGCATTTTGATGCTTTTGCGCAGAGTCATAGCCAAAACAGTGGTTTTGGGCCAATCTTTGGACAAACTGACAATACTGTGTGCATCACCTGTCATGCATCATAGCAGGCATTTATGCTGTGCCCTTGTCTGTTGTCATTTCTCTCTGCATTACTAAGCTATTGGAGCTTATGAGGCTTTTCATGTCTCCCTAGCCTAACCCTTGCTGTTTTATTCACCCGCTTACTTGCTAGTGCACCAACTGAGAGGGGAGTGTTGCCACGTTAGCAGCAGCAAGGCTAGGATGCGTTGCAACAATTTCTCATGGTATCACAACAACAAGGCATCCTCCACAGAGCATTGTAGTAGAGACAAAGCAGTGGAAGCAATGGTGAGATTCACAGTTACAGCCACAATCATAGGAGGATCAACAAACTAACGGTGACCAGAAGTAGCAGATTTCAGCAGTGGAGATAGCCTTACGAAGAAAGCTACAATCGCATCACCACGGCCACCAACAAGAAGGTAGCAGAGGTTCTTCTTACATTTTCCAACTGCAATTGGGGCATATGATACCCCTATGAGGTCGGTGAAGCTTGTCAGAAGTCTAAGTCAGGTCGCAGCTACTACCACCCTGGATGTCATCCCCAAATGACACCACCATTGCGGTCATCATCCTTTGCCGCATCATTTCTCTGAGATTTGCTTCATTTGGACAGCTTTCATACTGAAATCATCATTGTGGGTGATAACATCATCACTGACCTTGCTAGAGCTTTTTAATGGAATTCAAAATTTGTACGCATCCCGAGGCCTCACGGAAGACAGTCAGATTGCTTATCAGAACACTTTTTCATTTTGCCCTACCGAGTGGCCCACATGGCGTCTGGCGACGACAAGCAAAAGGATCCTATTGTACCTTCCAGGCCTAGCTCCGTGGGTGAGATATCTAGTCCTTGCTCCCAGGCCATTGGCTCCTTTTTTTAGGCGCAGGCGGACATATATCAGGAGCAGACGGAATAGGCCGCCGCCCTCGAGAGGTTCTCACTATGCTTCAGAGGATACAGCACCCACCGCCAGCTGCAGCCAGAGCATCACAGAAGGACGTGCAGCAGCAAGGAATGCAACAACAGATGCTGGTTGGAGACGACAGCAGCAGTGATGACAGTGATGGTTGACAGGAGCAGTTACAAGGCCTTGGAGTGACCGGTCCACAAGCTTCTGGCCTCCGGCGGGGAGAGGCCATGGAGGGGATGAGGCGTCCGTGGTTGGGTCAGCGGACCACTCCCATGCAGAATTCCGGGTTGCCTGTGCCTTTTTTCTTGATGTGCCATCCTTTGGTGAGATTCCGAATCATCATGGGCTCGAGCGTGCCCCTGAGGTTGCCCTCCCCACGGTGCAGCGGCCAATTGACTTTGAGACCCCACCGCCATGCTATGGTAGTGATGTTGGGTGTGATGCCTAAGAGACCCTCTTCCATCTGGGTTATGCAGAGGACTTCTGGCCCACCAGTATTAGACGGTCGACTCCCGCCGGGTGCAGGTTGCGGCTGTTACATATTGTCCCGTGCCATGCCCTAGATTCGCCGCTTGTCGGGGCGATGTCTCCAGATCCTTTTGAAGTGCAAGTCTGAATGCATGGATGAATGTTTTAGAAACTAGAGGAAATTCTGGACCAGCTGCAATTTGAATCATAGAAATCGGCTAAGAATTGAGGGAGTTATGGTCCGTCAAAGTTGGGAGGTGGTGCTGGCCGTCTGGGTTTGGACGGCAGACTTGGTACCAGCCGAAAACTGATCTGGCGGTGACCAGTTCAACTCCACCACACACACCATGGCCGGGGTGCCCCTTGGGGAATGCTAGCAGCAGTATCCCATGGTTCATTGGAGCCATGTGCACTTCGGAACAGTGGTCTGGTGCTTCATTGGGGTCCAGGGTGCTTCGGGCGCCCATCACTCACGCTAGTGCTCTGTCAGGGAGAAAGACTCAATGATGCACTCCGAATCGCGTATCGGGTGCTACGGTGGTTTACATTGTGCACAGTTTAGTGAGTTAGATAGCTTCTGACTAGCATTATAAACTTGCTGATGTGTTGCTCTCAAAATATCCCATCAACTGATTGATCCCCAGCTCTTCGGACTTTGGGTGTTGCTGAATACTGTCAGAACTCTGCTCACATAGTGTGTGGCGACCAGAAAGTACACGCTTCATCTAAGAATGCTGCCCAAAATATCTGTGAACCTCAGTACGTGGTCAGGCCATGTTGGAACCACATTTCCAACAGAAATGCGTGACTTGCTCTACACTCTGCCCAAGGACGTAGTTGGCGACTTCCGCCCGTTCCTAGGGGCCCATGGTATGGTCACTAGACCAGATCCCCACCGCGTCTAGGAGTAGATCCTGACCCTACTGGCAGCGAAGACCCATGTGACAATGATGGCGCATCTCCACGAGTTCATACTCCTTTGACAGGGTCCCTCTGAGTCAGCGGCAACCTACAGGCGGCAAGTCATGCGGATCTATACTCATCTCACCACTGTTGGTGGCTCTCACCAATGAGCACTGCACACCATCATGGTTGGGGCCTACATGAAGTTCATGTATACCTACTTCAAGAAGGAAACTCTTGCCAAGCTGTCGGACTTCTTTGAGCTGCTGCCTTGGACCCATCAGTACTACCTACAGCAAACGGCCGCACGTGACGCTTCCCAGGCCCATCAGGCGAGTTTGTTGGTTTTTGTGATGTCTGTCTCACAGACAATCCCTCTCCTCCTCAGTCCCTCATCCTCACCCTCCTCTTCGTTGCCCTCCTCCTAGAGCGTGGCTGCCACCATGCAGGGAAGGAAGGGCAGACAGAGTAGTGATAAGGGGTTGTACTAGCGTATACAATA
The DNA here is from genome assembly GCA_023375785.1 of Penium margaritaceum. NCBI lineage: Eukaryota > Viridiplantae > Streptophyta > Zygnematophyceae > Desmidiales > Peniaceae > Penium > Penium margaritaceum. The sequence goes on from SZWC01000426.1 coordinate 184,579, forward strand.
GTCTGGTGGTGGTAGTTGATGTTCAGTCCCCTGTTACACCTATGGGGGCACACATCACATCATACAAGGCCTTCGGGCCTCGCATACCCAGTGGACCCCTATCTCCAGCATTACCCAGACTGGCCATGCAGCCATGACAGTAGCTAACCCTCCACATGCCGCCACTAATGCTGATATCGCAGACCCACGCCACCGCATCATCACGGAGCTTCGTCACCTTCTAGGACTCCTCTTTCACGGAGGTGCGAGTGCGTGGACATAGCTGTCTGGTGCACATTCTGCTTGTCCCGTTACGTTTCTGGCTCATGATGATGCATGTGGAGGAGCGTTGACTTCCTCTGACTTCGGGCCTGACTCTATGGAGTGGTTGGATGAGTCACAGATTTGTGATGTCCGTCGTGATTCTGTCATCTCTGCTGAGCGTCCGGCAACTGTGGAGTGTTCTGTGGCCCATTGCTCGATGCCAATGACGGCTCGTAAAGCGAGTGGTACCTAGATCATAGACTCCGATGCCACTTGCCACATGACTTGTCGTCGCGCCGACTTCGTCGTCCTTGGTCCTGTCTGATCTTTCTGGTCTGTTGGCACGGGGTCTGGCCAGTCCATGCCAGTCCAGGGCGTTGGAGTAGTACGCGTTGATGGTCCGTCTGGCCCCTTGTACATCTCTGAAGTGCTCTATGTTCTTGCTTTGGAGCTCAACTTGCTGTCTATTTGTGCGTGCACTCGGATGGGTCTCTCTGTTGAGCACTTTGCAGACTCTTTCACTGCTTCCACCTGTGCTACTCATGTTGTTGTCCTCCGTGCGTCTATCATCAATGATCTGTACCACGTCGCTCTCTGTCCTCCCTCCGTACCTCCTTCCTTGTCTCCTTCTACACCCATGTTTGTGACTGGCATGCTCTCCCCCGAGCACCAGCGCTTGTTGTACCACCGCCTCTTTCATGCGAGCTCGGAATCTGTGTCCAAGCTCACTCGGACTCAGCCAGCCTTTGATCTTGAAACGGCTTCCTTCGAAAAGCCACCCAAGACCAATTGCACTTTCTATGCCCAGGACAAGATGCATTGTTGCACTTATTCTGAATCTAGTTCCAAGGCACAGCGCCCACTAGAGTGGGTCTTCTTGGACCTCCTCTATCCCCTCCCTGTCAAGTCCTTCTGATATCGGGGTCGATATGTTCTCACCATGACTTTTGACTTCACCCGGATGCAGTAGTTTTGCAACCTACACCATCAGAGCAATGTTGCCCTGGCGTTTGGTCTTTGGCTGGTGATGGCTGAGCGTCGTTCTCGTCACACCTTTGGCACGTTTGGCTTGGATCGTGGTGGTGAGATCTTAGGCAAGATGGACACGTTCTTTGCTGAGCATGGTTTTCATCACCAACTCTCAGCCCCTTCTACACCACAGTAAAACGGTGTGTCTGAGCACCAGAACCGCACCATGGAGAATGCGGTCCGTGACGTGTAGTCTGAGTGCGGTTTTCAAGAGTCCTTTTCCTTTGAGGGCTTCTCCTACATGACGTGGTTCTAGAACCGCCTGCCGCATGGTCCTCTTTTGGACCATGTCATCCTCTGTAACTTATGATTCTGCCATCATGCTAATCCCCATCTTAATCGCGTCTGAGGTTCTCTAGCCTACACCCGGTGCACCGAGGAGTAGCAGGCCTCACCTCGGAGTCGCATGTGTACCTTCCTTGGCATTTTCCCGTGGTCGAAGGCCTGGCACTTTTTGGACCCGGCTCAACATCGCATTGTCGAGTCTCACGATGCTCTCTTCTTTGAGGCTCTCACCTATCGTGACTTGTCCAGCATTCTGTCGCTAGCAAAGAGCCACGTTCCCACCTTTGTCACTTTTTCAAAGATGGGGGAGCAAAGTCCCTAAGATGCTTTTGACTGGGCATTCTTAGTTGTGGTCCGGTCTCTCATTACTGATGATCAAGCCATTGTGAATATCGGTCCAAAAGCCTCATTGGTCCCCTCTAGCACAATTCATTCGGTACCAGTCTCGGTCCCCTCTGGCACACCTGATCCCGTGCTAGCATCAGTCCCCTCAGGCACACCTGATCCTCTACAAGCGTCAGCCCCCTCTGCCACACCTAATCCCGCACCAGCGTCAGTCCTCTCTGGCACACCTGATCTCGCGCCGACGTCAGGCCCCTTTGGCACACCCAATCACAAGTTAGCCTCTGTTCCCTCTGGCGCATCTGGTCTAGTTCCTCTTTCCATTTCCTCTAGAGAACATGGTTCCACACCGGTCACAATATCTCCAGTTGTACCTGTCCATGATCCTCCTCTATCCTTTCCCCTATCCAGTGCGGCCATGGCCCCTGCATTTGTGGTCCAACCGCCTGCTATGCAGCCTGAGATGAGCACGTTAGCATCGGGCTTCTCTTGTGAGCCCAGTGATCTTCTTCGACCACTGGCCTCTAGGGCGGAGAAGATGGTTGAGTTGGCGCCTAGACGCCTGACTTGCAGTTTTCAGAGTGGTGTGACAGGCACAAAGGCCCTTGAATTGAGTGTCCAAGCGTACTACACTAGGGTGCATCTAGCGTGCCCGGCAGGCCACCACTTGGTCTCTCATGAGTTCTTGGTTTCATACAATATTGCAACAGATCTTGTCGTGGTTAGGCTAAGCCTAGAGGCGTATGTTTCTGCCTCCCAAAGCTCTCCCTTGATGGCGCCTAATCTAGGCATGTTGTAGGAGGCACTTTCCACTAAGGACGCACAGCTATGTGTCAATGCGTCGGATAGCAACGGTCTAGAAAACGGGTCCCGACATGGGAGGCCGCCAATTGCTCTTGGTATTGCAACCAAAACAACGTATCACCCTCAAAAGAGGGATCCACACTTTAGGTTCATTTGGTTTGCAACCTCACGAAGTCCGCATGTTGGTCTTTAGTGTCTACCTTTGGTTGGACACTCTCTGAGGAGTCTCAAAGGCAAGAACTGTAANGACATGGGAGGCCGCCAATTGCTCTTGGTATTGCAACCAAAACAACGTATCACCCTCAAAAGAGGGATCCACACTTTAGGTTCATTTGGTTTGCAACCTCACGAAGTCCGCATGTTGGTCTTTAGTGTCTACCTTTGGTTGGACACTCTCTGAGGAGTCTCAAAGGCAAGAACTGTAAATGGATGCATGCAAGGTACAGGCTTTTATACTTGCAGAGCTTTGCTAATGATTCTGCTTGTAGTGGCTCCACTGGAGCCAACCTCAACCTCCAGTCCTACTTAGCGCGTCCTTAGACCGCCAAGTGTCATCCTCAAGGCAGGCTCTAATAAGCTTCCTAGAAACTTCCTATCCCAGTTTTGGCCACAAAGAAAATTGCGGCCATCGCAAGGTTTGAACCCGCGTCCTCTCGTTTGAGACTCCGGCACCTATTCAACCAAGCTAGAAAGGTATGGTTCCTATGATGAGCCATAGGGGACATACCCATTATGGGCAGTGCATTCCTGGCCCATCTCAGAACAGACCAAGGGGACATACTCCATAGAGCACTGCATGCCTTGTCTGTATGTGTAGCTAGCCAGCTAGGCAGTGGACAAGGTTCATACTATTTCAACAAATCTCTCCCTTGCACCTCTGTCCATGTGTCACTTACTGGGCTCCATCAATGCCTTGGGGCTCACCCTTCCTCTGCTCCACTCCTCATGCCAAATCCACGAATGCTTGCATAGTGCAAGTCGCTCTCCAGCGGCTTGGTCATGCAGTCAGCGGCACGCTCTTCGTTCCGCAGTGCTGCAAGTACACCACGTTCTTCATGACCAGGTCACGTGAGTAGTGGTAACGTATATCGATGTGCTTTGTTCCCCAGGAGATGATCTCGTCTTCAATCATCGAGATGGCGCTCATGTTGTCCACGTGTATGACCGTGGCATCCTTCTCTGGCACTGTCATTTCGCCAAGCAGGCTGCGCAGCCATTGAGTATCCTTGCACAGCTCAGACAAAGCAACGTACTCTGCCTCAGCCTTGGACACGAAAATACAATCCTGCTTCCTGATGGCCCATGAGATGGCAGCACCATTCAAGATGCACACCTATCCAGAGGTGGATTTCCTGTCGTCGAGATTTCCTCCCCAGTCAGCGTCGGTGTAGCACTTCAGGCGAAGGGGGTCTCTTCCTTCTTGGCCTCCAAGGACGAGGCCCATGTGACGTGTCTTCTGCAGGTAGCGCAAGATGCGCTTGACTGCCTACCAATGTTGTGGCCCAGGGTTGGTCACGAATATGCTCACTTGTCCAACAGCATAGCAGATGTCTGGACGAGTCCCTACCATGGCATACATGATGCTACCCACGGCGGACTGGTAGGGGATGTCTTGCATCTCCCTTTGTTTTGCTTTGTTGCTTAGCGACATGGAGGCCTTCAGCTTTGTATCGCTCGTCATTGGGGTGCTGACAGGTTTGCAGTCTTCCATGGGGTAGCGCTTCAGTACCTCACCGATGTATTTGGTTTGGTTGAGTTCGATGGTACCAGCTACTCGATTACGGTGGATGGCAGTCCCGAAGTAGTACTTGAGAGGACCCATGTCCTTCATCTTGAACCTTTTGCTGAGGTCAGACTTCAGCTCATCCAGCAGCTCCACCGAAGAGGAGGAGATGATCAGATCATCCACGTACAACGCAACCAGCATCAGCCCTCTCCCATCATTGCGCACGTACATGCTCAGGTCATTCTGGCAATGCGCGAAGGAGAGGCCAGTCATGAAACCGTCCATCTCTTTGTACCACATCCTTGGGGCCTGTTTCAGCCCGTAGAGCGCTTTCACCAATTTGCACACCTTGCCCTTGGGAGCTTTGACTCCTTCGGGCACCTCCATCAGCACTTCCTTGTCAAGCTTTTCATAAAGGAGAGTTGTCCTGACGTCCATCTGGTGTATCTCCAAGTTCTTTGCGGCTGCAATGCCAAGGAACGAGCGGATGGAGGCAAAGGTCATGACGGGCGCAAGCGTCTCATCGTACTCGGAGCCCAAGCATTGAGAGAATCCTTTAGCCACTACCCTTGCCTTGAACTTGTCGATGCTCCCATCTTGCTTCTTCTTCACTCGGAGGACCCACTTGGATCCCACCACGTGAGCCTTGTCGGTTCTATCCACCAGAACCCACGTGCCGTTCTCGGCAATGGACGCGAGCTCGCTCTCCACTGCCTCCTTCCACTTGGTCGCATCTAATCCATTCATCGCTTGTGCCACTGTGGATGGCTCTCCTTGAGCCATGCACGACCAGCTAAGGCCTGTCCAATTTTCCTCATACCACAAAGGTGCTTTCTTTGGTCGCAAACTACGCCGTGGTACTGGTGCGGCTTCTTGCTTTGATGCTGGTGCTTCCACAGGTGGTGGTTTGTTGTCGTCGTCGTCGTCAGAAGAGTCGTCACACTCCAAGTTAAACTCAGAAGCCCTGGACACCTCGGTATCCGCGTCCATGTAAGATACAGCATCATCCTCCGCAGCTACTCTCCCATTCCAACCACCTATTTGCAAAGCGCGCCAGTTGTCGGGTGCTTGGTCTCCAGACTCAAGCAACACTATCCACTCTCCCACTTTGGGAGCGAGGGTCGGGTCCAGCAGCTCTCCTTTTCCAAGGGTGCGTTTGTCGAAAACAACGTCGCGCCTCCTCACGAGCTTGCCTGCTGCCTGGTCCCAAAGCCAATAGGCTTTGTGGGACGTGTCGTACCTAACCATGATACACTTCCTGGAACGTACGTCAAGCTTGCCTCCACCTTCTCCCGTCTAGATCTTCACCCATGCAGTTGATCCAAACACCTTCAGATGAGATGTGTTGGGTTTCTTTCCTGACCATGCTTCTTGTGGGGTCTTCATCTGCTTGTCCTTCTCCTTTCCACGCTTCCACAAGGCGGTTGCTGGTAAGAGATTCAAGAGGTAGCAGGCCGTTGTTGCTGCTTCTGCCCAATAGCGAGCTGGGAGCTTGGCGTTGAAGAGCATCGCACCATGCCGAGTAGGGTCTGGTTCATCCTCTCGGCAACGCCTTTGCTTTTGGGGTTGTAAGGGGTGGTTTGCTCGTGGCGAATGCAATGATGCTTGAGCCAAGGCTTGCATGCCTCGTACTCACCCCCGTTGTCACTTCAGAGCATCTTCACCTTCTTGGAAATATGCCGCTCCACCATGGCGACGAACTCAAGGAGCTTCTCTTTGACCTCTCCCTTTGTTTTGAGGAAGTAGATCCACAACTTGCGGCTGTGGTCGTCAATGAAGGTCAGGAAGTACTTGCTTCCTCCGTTAGACGGTGTGCAGAAGGGTCCATACACGTTACTATGTATCAGTTCTAAGACGTGCTCCGCTCGTTGACCTCCTCTCCCAAACGGCTTCTTCTTTGCCTTCGCTTGGAGGCATGGTTCACACAATGCACACCCTCTGCCATGCTTCATGGTGCACCCTTCCATTCAGCGGACTACCTCTTGCTCCTGCATCTTCTGCAGCGTGCTGTTGGCCACATGGCCAAATCGCCGGTGCCACAGCTCAGCGTCAGAGTCCTTGGTTGATGTGGCTGCCGCAGCGGTCGCCGGTGGTGCATCCTTTCGCTCCGGTGCCAGTGTCTTGGTGGCACATGCGAGTCCCTCATCCGACGCCTTGGTGACTTTGGTTTAAAGCACGTAGAGGCTGTCGACTCTTTGAACTTGAAGCATGAGATCGTCTTTGGTGTACAAAATCTGGATGTCCTCGTTTTTTAGGGCCACCGCTTCCTTGTTGGTGACCACCACAATCATGTTATTGTTAGTGATTTGTGACACGGACAGCAAGTTGGTTGCGAAGGAGGGTATGTACACCACCTTTTGAAGGTTCACTGCCTTCTCCGCACCGTTCATGTTGAACGTGATCACCTTGTCCCCTTTTCCAATAGCTTGGACGACGCCGCCGTTTGCACACTTGATGCGCATGACAGATTCGGCCATGGAGACAAATCCACCCTTCTCTTTTGATGAGTGGTGGTTGGTGCCCGAGTCAAGGGCGAATGCACCGGGCCTAAGGATCGCTGCGCCCTTCATGGGCAGCCCCGTAGCCATCATGATGGTGAGCTCCTTCTTCTCCTTTGCACCTTTGCTCACACCTTCTTTATTGGGATTACGGAAGTCCCTAGCCCAATGCCCAGCCTTGCCACAGTTGTGCCAGTTGTTGGGCTTCTTGGAACTCTTCCCGCCACCATTTTCTTTCCCTCCACCGCCACCGCTTTTGCTGTTGCCTTGACTGGAGCGAGAGCTTGCACCTTGTCCACCGAAGCGAGAGGCATAGGCTGAGATGTTTGCCTCACTGCCACTGCGTCTCATGCGCTCGTTGCGGACGTGTTCGGCGACAGCCTCGTCTGTCAGATCTGCCTCCTTCCAACCGCCAAATATGGTGATCAAGGACCCCCAGCTTTCCGGGAGTGCCATCAGAAGGATCATGGCACGCATGTTGGAGTGGAGATTCCATTCCATTTGCTGGACCTCTTGCAACACGTTGTCAAACAACTGCAAAAATGCGGGTATCGATTCTCCTTCGCTCACCCTCGTCGACATCAACCTTTGGAAGATGAAGAGTCGGTTTGCTAGGGCGTTTGATTGATGCACGCGTGTGAGTTTTTTGTAGGCCTCGGCAGCCAACGTGCATCCAATGATGTGGGAGTGTTGAGTCTCGTTGATGGACGTCACAAGAATGGCGAGATCCATGTTGTTCTTCATCGCCCATGCTGCAAGGTCAGCCGCATGCGTCGTCACCGCCACATCGGCGGGTGCTGTCTCAGTCCCTTTTAGGATGTCAAGGTAGCCACGCACATTTATGACAATCTCAAACTTCCATTTCCACAAGGGAAACCCTGTCCCCGTGAATTTGGACATACCCGCCTCAAGGCGGGCTTGAGTCGGATCCGCCATTTCCTGCGGTTGCTCGTCTTCTCTGCTTCGCTGCTACTCTGCTTCGTTGAGGCCAATGAGGCTGATAAGGCTGCAGACTGCGACTGTTGTCAAAGGTGTAGCTGGTTCTGTTGCATACCCCTCCCGCCGATGATCGCCTAAGGCGATGGTGCCGTCGTGAGAGAACGGACTCGGGGTCGTACCACCTTCCAAAAAAAGGGGTAGAGCTTAATCCCGTTGGGGCTCAAGGGTAGTGTCCAACATGGACAGAGCTGTTCCTCGTCCCCTAGTCCGCCACGTGCGCGCACCCTACCTGAAGAAGCCGATGGAGCCGATGCAGCAGATGGCGCCGTACGATGGTCATGTCCCTATTGTACCTGTGCGCCCTGCAAGACCATGTGCTAGTCGGTCTTGGAAGCGTGCCTTAGAACCAAAAGTGTGGGCCCATAACCCTTTGTCAATACGCCGGATAGCAACGGTCTAGAAAATGGGTCCCGACATGGGAGGCCACCAACCGCTCTTGGTATTGCAACCAAGATAACATATCACCCTCGAACGAGGGATCCACACTTTAGGTTCATTTGGTTTGCAACCTCACGAAGTCCGCATGTTGGTCTTTAGTGTCTACCTTTGGTTGGACACTCTCTGAGGAGTCTCAAAGGAAAGAACTGTAAANTGGGTCCCGACATGGGAGGCCACCAACCGCTCTTGGTATTGCAACCAAGATAACATATCACCCTCGAACGAGGGATCCACACTTTAGGTTCATTTGGTTTGCAACCTCACGAAGTCCGCATGTTGGTCTTTAGTGTCTACCTTTGGTTGGACACTCTCTGAGGAGTCTCAAAGGAAAGAACTGTAAATGGATGCATGCAAGGTACAGGCTTTCATACTTGCATAGCTTTGCTAAAGCTTCTGCTTGTAGTGGCTCCACTGGAGCAAACCTCTTCCTACATTCCTACTTGGCACGTCCTTAGACCACCAAGTGTCATCCTCAAGGTAGGCTTTAGTAAGCTTCCTAGAAGCTTCCTGTCCCAGTTTTGTCCACAAAGAAAATTGCGGCCGTCGCGGGGTTTGAACCCGCGACATCTCGTTTGAAACTCCGGCGCCTATTCAACCAAGCCAAAAAGGTATGGTTCCTATGATGAGCCATAGGGAACATACCTATTATGGGCAGTGCATTCCTGGCCCATTTCAGAACAGACCAAGGGGACATACTCCATAGAGCAGTGCATGCCTTGTCTGTATGTGTAGCTAGCCAGCTAGGCAGTGGACAAGGTGCATACTATTTGAACACTATGGTGTGCTACCCTTGAGGATGGGCTGAGAGCCATCCGTGAGTACGGGGTCTACGAGCATGTCGACCCCCCACCTGGGTGGAAGGCTATACATGCCAAGTGCTTTTTTTGCAATAAGGTGAAGCTTGACGCCTCACTTTATCGCTCAAGACCTGACCGAATACCAAGGGGTTCTCACAGTTTGAGGGTGTTGATTTCACTCACACCTTTCCATTTGTTGGTTGCATGGCCCTTGCTCGCACCTTGTTCGGGTTGTTGCTCACCACGATTGAGAGATACACCAGATGGATGTGGACAACGTGTCCCTCCATGGCACTATAGAGGAGGATGTGTACATGGTCCAAGTACTAGGCTTTGAGTTCGATGACAATGTCTAGCGCTTGTGTAAGACCTTGTACGGCCTGAAGTAGTCACCTTGGTGCCAGAACTGGAGATCATTGGCACATTGACACGTGACGGCTACATGCATAGCGATGTCAAACCATCCCTCTTTCTTAGACAAACAGCTGATATCTTCACGGCCATTCCGGTCTACGTGGATGGCCTACTGATTACATCTCCTTTGATGGAGGTTGTGAAGGATGCCAAGATAGAGCTTCACGCAACTTATAGAATGGACCCCAAGGTTCATCCTCTAGGCAGCTGTGTTCTTGAGGATGGATATCGTACGTGATTACTAGCGGAAGACACTCTTGCTACATGAGGTAAGTTATGCCCGTGTTGTAGGGGAATGGTTTGCTGACCTCCTTGGTGCAGTTCCCACACCCTCCACCCCAATCACACGTGAAGTGCAGGATGCCCTGAAGGTGGATGATCCAGCACTTTTTGGGAAGATAGTGGACGCAACTTTGTACTTGTGCCTCATCAGCTCCCTCATGTACTTGTCCATGACCACACGACCCGACATCACCTTTGATGTCAACCTCCTTGCATAGCTGTCGTAGTTTCCTCATGTGAGAGCCCGCCACGCGGCTTTGTGAGTGGTGTGGTATGTGGTTTACACACCGTGCCTTGGACATTGCCTAGACCGACAGTGTTCGGTGGTTATTGAAGGCTAAAAAAACAGCGACTGGACCTAGAGTCCTAATGGGTGCAATCAGACAGGCGAGGTGTTCTTAATGGGTGGCTGTGTTGTGTCGTGGTGGATCAGGAAGCAAGATTTCATTGCACATAGCTCTAAAGAGGTTGAGAATGTTGCACTGGGGGCTGGGGCTGCTGAAGTTGTGTGACTGCAATGTCGGTTTAGTGAGTTGCATCAGTCCATGCATTGCCTTGTTCTACTCCATAACAACCAGAGTGCCCTTGCCATTGCTGAGAACATTGGTGTTCTTTATGCACACACTAATCACATTACTGTCCACCATCATTGTGTCGATATCTTGTCAAGCAATAGGTGATCTCCGTTATCTGGGTTGGCACGGACATGCAACAGGCTGACTTCCTTACCAAGGCACTGGCATGCAAAATGTTCATGATGGCCATTCGTTTTTTTGGGCTTCGCCCCTTGCCCAAGGGTGGCTGAGAGTGGGGTGTGATTCTGGACTGTCGAGCATCTTGATGCACACCTATGTCAGTCTTGCATGTGTATGGACATGCGTACCATCTGGTGCGCATCAAGTGAGTGGTGTGATTTGAGTCGTCCACATCCGTCTGTATAGTTTACTGTGACCACTCGGTCGTTTCCATGCTTGTGCAGATCCCTGATATGGATCCACCTAGTGTCCGAGCACCAAAGGGCGGTGATCACATCCACAAGTAGCTCCTACATAACTACTACGACATCTCGGATGCTTGCTGAGGTGCTCTACAATCTTTGTGCAGTCGCTAAATTTTTTCGGTGGACTAGCTCTTGAGTCTGGTTTGCATGTTTTGTATTGTGTGTCCACAAATTGGTGGTGACCTATGCGTGTGATAAGTAGTTGCTTCTTCCTCAGGATTTAGCATCTCTAGGTTTAGACGGTATTGCGTTTGGATGCTTGTACGTAGAGCTATGGCCAAAATAGTGGTTTTGGGTCAACCTTAGGACAAACTGACACTGCTGTGTGAGTCAACTATCGTGCGTCGTAACAGGTATTCATGTTGTGCACTTGTCACTTGTCATTTCTCTCTATACTACTAAGCTATTGGAGAATATGAGGCTTTGAGCATCGCCCTAGCCTAACCCTTGCTCTTTCTTCCACGTGCTTGCTTGCTAGTGCGCCAACTGACAGGATTGTGTCGCCATATCAGCGGTAACAAGGCTAGGAAGCTTCCAATTTCTCAATGGCTCAATTAATGTGCGAGATGTGAACATCTCATCTTTATGAAGAGTTTTGTGGATACATGCTCACTCCCTTGATGTCTGTCTTGTGTTTGTTCACTTCAGAGGTTTAACATTGCTGAGTTAACTTAGATTGGACATGAGTAAGATCTGCCCCATTCTTGGACAGTTCTTTACTTTAGGAACAACATGCACCAAATCTGAGCTGTAAAGCAACCGTGCCCCATTTATTTCTCTTTCAATGTGTTTGACACAAGTTTTGCGTTGATGCAATGTCAAATGCATGTTGGTGCTTCAGTTTGGTACACACGATGACCTCTGGACTTGCTGAACACACATCAGCTTCTGCAATTGACTAACTCGACGGCATTCGAGGAAACCCTCTCCACTGACATGAGGAGTCACCATGTTGGGAGGCAAAGGAGTACAATGTGATCCACAGTTGGGCAGCAAGGCAGAATGCAAGATTTGTTGCTTCAGATATTGTGCCTGCTTATGGCTTTTATTTTCATGCTTTTGGGATGGGACTTACTTGGACCTTACTAGCTAGGCCGGGTATTACTCTCTAGACTACATGCTGCCGACAGCCAACTTGTGAGGAAAATACTTCTCAAAGGTTGCGCTTGAGATGTGATTTAGTCTGTAAAACCCACAATTTCTTGTGGGCTCGTAGCCGAGACGATCATGAGGGAGCTCCTCTGGCTCTTCTCGTCGCTCCTTGTCTCGCTACTTCTGGCTTCTACGTTTCTAAGCCGCGACCAACCCCATTCATGGCGCCCAATCTCATGTAGGCACCTGCTTGCATGTTCACCCTGTCTTCTCTCCCTCTCCTTCACCTCCTACTGGTATCATAGCTGAGGGAAAAGGGTTTTTCAAGCAAGCCTGAAGTGGCGGTCAATTTTTGCAACGCCACAGAAACCATTGTGGCTGCTCTCTCCGCCTCTGCCCTCTCCATCACTACTGCAACGGTTTTTCTATAGCAGCACCACTACCTCCGCATACGTGTCACATTGCTCTTGATGTGACATTTGGAAGTGTAGTGACACGTCCACACCATGGGTAGGAGCGGTGTGGCAGATTGAGCCACCACAAATTGCTGCGCTGCCAGAGCCTCTGCTGTAGCAGAGGCGGGCGGCCCCGTATATCTGCTGCAGCCAGCCCATCTCATACTACAGCCAGCCTATTTTTCACTGCAGCCGACCCATCTTCTATAGACGGCCCATCTCCTACTGCAGTCGGCTCATATCCTACTACAGCTGGCCCATCTACTGCAACCAACCCATCTCCTACTACATCCTGCCCATCTGCTACAGCCGGCCCATCTACTGAAGCCGGCCCATTCACTGCAGCTGGCCCATTGCCTAATGCAGCCAGCCCACTTACTGCAGCCGGCCCATATCCCACTGTTGTCGGATTTAGCTGAGTTTCTGGAGTTTGCATTCCTAGCGGCCGCAGTAGCTATCCTGCAGCAGCAAGGTACCGCTCTGCCGCTGCAGTCCGCATTGCCACAGCCACTAAGATTTGCCTGCTCCACAACAAGTCCACAGTGACTCTGCCGCTGCTACAAGGTGCATACACACAATGTCAGCCATCTTTGCTTTTGGAGCAACAAAGCTGCAGTAGCTGACTTGCCGCCACCACTTCGCAACATCAAAGACCATTCACAGCAGTGTCAGCTACTGACCTCTTACAACACTGGCATACACGGAACCGACTGGAGGCAACCCTATCAGTGAGGGGCGTGAGGGCCTGCACCAAAAGCGGTGATGGTGCACTCCTGACATCGAGCCTGCCGCACCATCTAGTGCTGCACCATCAATTCCAGCACCTTTGCGGCCTGAAGCGATAAGAAGTTCACCCCTTCCAAGTGGTGCCAGTCCTAGAAGTGCCTCAGATACTTGAGTTGATGCAGAAGAATTCACCTCCACCATACTCTATATGCTTGCATTATGTGACGTGGCTACGGGTGTGATTGACGCGGCAGCCTGAGCTTCTGCTACTTTTGCAGCAGTTGTGTGCGCAGCGCATGCACTGGCAGCCACGTCCGCCGTCCGTTCCACTGAAGCCTATACTGATGCTGCACTCGCACTTGGACCGTTAGCTAGTACACCAGCAGATTTTGCCACGCAACTCTCAGCAGCAGCATCCGCTGTTGCTCCAGAATCAGAGTCAGCAGGTTCTGTCACAGCCTCAGCTGCGTCATCCATCCGTGTTTCTACGATAGCAGCAGTCGTTGCAGTCATAGCTGATCCCTCTGTCATCAACACCCACGCCGCCCCTCTGATCTCTGCTTCAGCGGCCATCTCTACCCTCTTTGCCTCAGTTCTCTCAGGCAGCTTCTGCCTTGTTGTTCCCTTGATCTCTTGCTTTTCCATCATCACTGTAGCTGCTGCTGCCGCTGTGCCACCACTCTTCTCCACCGCTCGCTGCTTTGCCTAATCACTCTTGCTTGCCATTTTGGCCCGTCCCCTTTGCTCTTGTGCCCTGGCTCTGCCTTCTCTGTGCCTGAGGTGCTTCCTTGGGGCCGGACTTTCATGTAGCACAGTGAAGACCATGGTTCTATCACCCTTTACTTGCCCATGCCCACTGGGGCTGGAAAAACTCTGTCAAAACCCTACCAAAGCAGCATATGGCGGGGGTGTGCAAGCGGCAACCCAAGGAGAAAGTGGCAGGCCACCCTCCAATCCTTTGGTGCCATGTATAACCGGTTGGTGATGGACCAGGGGTGTTCCAGGAACAAGTCTCCGCTGTGCTCACCCAGCACGCTGTCAACCATTGTAACTGTGGGAGCGCCTCCTCATCCTCTCTTGTACTGATTTTCAGAACCCCTTGATAGTCTGCTCTCGCACCTAAGGTCCCATTTTTCCATGCCCTCGGCCAAGCCTCCTCACCCTTTCCCTCCTCACCCAAGCCTCACGGATGGATGAGGCATCCCACCACATCCAATGACTGCCATGACCACACAAACGAAGAGGGGCAAGGTCTACAACTACCGCAAGGCCCAGCCCACCCACCCTGATCTGAAGTCACGCCTGCAGCTCTGCGTGTACCACAAGCTGCATCTCCTCCACTCCATGAACTCCGTCCAGCCATAGCAACACTTTGAGGCACAACCCAACCCTCTCATCCACAGATTCAACGGTGGAGTTCGCCGCGTGAGGTGCTGCAGGCTCCGGGTGGTACACTCCCGGAAAATGCTGACAGCTTCCTGGCCATCCTGAAGGTCCACGAGTATCTCTAAGGTCTCTTGTACCCCATGAACCGCCACATCCAGTTGTGCCCGGCAGAACTCCTCTGCCCCAATCAGGCTCCCCAACACCACCATCCCGTCCACCACCCATTAGATCCCTGCAATGCCCACTGGTACCTACTCCATGCTTGCCGGTAGATAGAACTGGAATTCACAGGGCTGAACCTCCATTTCCACTAATGCCAAACCCACCTGAAGTGATGCAAAGGCCACCTCCAATTCCTGTGCCAGATCCAGCAGATACGTATCGTCCAAGTACGCCAGCACATGCATCGACCCTGCCATCACTGCATGTGGAGCCTCAAGCTCGTCCTAGTGTGCCAGCATATAGAGTTGGGGGCTGATGGTTTTTCCCTCTTGCACCCCCCTCTCCGATTGAAGCACACACGGCTGTGCCCCTCCCTGGTAGTGTATCTTGAGGACTAGTCACAGAATAGTGCTAGCACCAGGCAAAACCCCTGGCTTGCACTGCCTCAAAGATCGTCGCCCACTCGACCGCGTTGTAGAAATTCTTCACATCGATACTCAGGATCCTCCACTCTGCCTGCTGGTCCAGCTACTCCATGATGGTATGGACCACTGTGTTCCGCCCTGTCGCCACCCCCACTGCCTTGTGCAGCAGCACCAGTGCCATCTTTATCTCACTCCTCCCTGTGCTATCCATCCATCTACACAGCAGACACCGGATAGCCTCACAGACCGCAATAAGCCGCACTCTCTCATTGGGCTTGGCCAACATGATGAGCTTGCTAACTTTGAGGAACTCTCGAGCTGTGGGGTGGAGCCATCCTTGGCATAGAGAAGCAAGATTTGTGTGAGCCGCTTGTCTTCCACCACCACCTGTCTGAGACGATCTAACAGCAGCCCTGATGGCCCTGCTGCCGTGCCCCTGCTACTGTCCAAAAAGACCTTTCAAACTCTGTTTGCATCCGTGAATCCCATTGTTGCTTGTCATGTGTGGGTCGCTACGCCGTCGGGTGCTTTGCCTACAACTGCTCTAGTACCTATGGTCTTGGTTGTACCAATGAGGATTTTTCCTAAGCATCACACGCCTTGGACTTGTTTCCTTGATGGAATTTGGTTACCAGCCTCTGTAGCCACTGGTCCCTCACCTCATCCTCCTTGTAACACAAGCGTTGTGGTGGAGGTGGCCATCTTGCCGGTGGAGTGTGAATGAAAGCCTCCCTCCACAAATACTCACACTCCCCCTGTAGGAATTGGGTGGCCAGCAATCCTGAGGTCGCATCCTAAGTATGAGGCTGGGCATCGCGTACAGGAGTAGGGGGCCTACCGCGTCCATGGGATGGGACATACACCATACGAGGGGTACTGTTACCGCTGCTCGGACAGCATCGAGCACACCCGTTGGGACTCATGAGTAGAAAAACGGTGGCATGACCTCAATCCCTTACAGTCGCCCCCACTCCAACCCCTCTGTCCATCACCACAGACATTCCCATTGCTGACCGATGCTCCAACCTCTGTCTCCATCCTTCACCGAAAAACTTTGCTTCTGCCCCCTCATGCCTCTCTCCTGTCCATCACCCCTAGCTCTCATCTGATCATCCCCTTGTCTCTCAAAATCATGTCTCACTTCTCCCCTCCCACCAATGGCACATCCCTCCGCCCGACCGCCAGTCTCCTTGCAGACACCAGTCGTTCTCCCTCCCTCTCGTACTTGATCTCTCCTCTCCCCTCCACTCTTCTGTTGCCCAGCCACTGCTGCACCCCTGCCACCTATCCCTGGCCTGAAAAAACTCACACTATCATTGTTGTCCCCTCTCTTCGCTAGTCATCCAGCCCTATCTTGACCCCAGACCTCATCCTGCTACACCAGCTATCGTCTCCTCGAATGGGGTCAAGGGGAACATCGGGTGAAGAAACGTACTGCCTCTGTCCCTGTGGTATTCCCATCGGTAACCAGGGTCTCTGACCCATGGTCAGTCTCCCTCCCTGTCCGCAGCTCTGGTTGGCCATCCTTAGCCTCCACTGGGCGGCTACTCTCAACAACGTCCTCCTCATCCTACACAACCGTCGACCAGCCCCACTGTAGGATGGAGCCTCCTCTCTCTGCTGCCTCCCTGGCCTCCCTCACTTCCGCCAAGCCTGGTGGGCTCTCGCACGGTGAGACCAACGGGCCTCTCTTTGTGATTCTCTTCGCCTTGTATCCAATGTTGCTGGGCCAGCCATCACTCCATGAACATGCTCTGGGTCTGTCAATCCTCCACCTGGAGCCCGTTGCCAACCACTCCTTGTGCTCAGGTGTCTCATTGATGTAGTCTGTCATCTCTGTTTCCTCCCCATGTTGTGTCTCCTCTGTCCCTCCAGACACCTGCTCTTGGATCCGACGATAGACTCCCTACAATGCCGCAGTCATGCTCCAAGGCCTATGGTGGTACCCCCAATGTCCATTCATTGACCTTTTGCTCTTGTCATCAAACCCGCATCCGATCCAAGGACACCACCAAGGAGGGCTCCATTGTAGTTAGACCACATTGTAGCTAGACCCTGCCAGTCCTCCCGCCCTTTTCTCTTGTGGTTTTTCTGCTGATGTTCCTGAACACGTGTGGTTCCTCCCCTTTGCCTCCAGTCACCAACTGAGACGACATCTGGATGTGAGGTGCGCTAGTCACAACTGAGCTCTCCCTCCTGTCCTTTTGCAACCCACCCTCTCTTTTTGTCAATGAAGCCAACGTTTGCAATATCCTGTAATGATGCCGTCCTCACTCATGCTCTCTTGTCTCTCCTCCTCCTCTCCCATTCCTCCTTCCTCCCACTTGCCTCCCGCTTCACCCCGTCCTCCTCTAGTCCTCTAGCTTCTCCTTTCCACCCTCCGAATCCTCTCTAGTGCTGCTCCTTCCGCCCCATCCTCCCTTGGGTACCCCCCCACTGGTGCATCTCCATAGGAACTGGTGCAGGAACCGTCTTCACCCTCATCCTGCTGTACATGATCGGAGGGGTACCCTGACGTTGCCGTGTGATTGGGTCCCGTGGCTGCTCCACCCCTGTTGTGTCTCCTGTACCACTTTGACCCACCCCCCTCCTCCTCTCCCTCCTCTTTCTCCTCATCTTTTCTCTCCTGGATGTTCTCCCTCATTTCCTCTCCATCCCTACTATCATCTCTCCACTCCTCCCTTCCTTCCCCCTCCCCAGTGGAAGTAGACCAGTTTGTGCCACCTCCATCTCATTTGGTTGGAGATGTCCCTCCCCTCTGTGGATCTCCTCCAGCTCCCAACCCGCTACCTCCCTCTGCCGCATCCCCTCCTCTCCCACGAGGATCTTTAACTCATGTATCTGTGGCCACCCTCTGAGCACCACTCTGATCTAATCTGTCTACGTCATGTGCTCTCATCGCCTCCCACCGTAGTCTGTCTCGAACTCGTTGGGGGGGGGGGGGGGGGGGGGGGT
>SZWC01000426.1:202715-250215 GCA_023375785.1 Penium margaritaceum
GGGGGGGGGGGGGGGGGAGGGGATCGTTGCCTGCAGCCTGCATGAGTCCTTGGACCCCCATTCTGGTGCCCTCCCAGAGTGCTCCCTCTTCCAACAAGCCACTTGTCAAAGCCCACTCAAGGCTTGTGTTGGCCTCCCTGAGCGGAGCCATGGGGGGAAGGGGGGCAGAGGAGGAATGCATGAGACTGTTGAAGGTACTATAGCACTGGTCCCGGGGCTCCCAGTCCCCTCAATGGCCTCATCCCTCACCTTGTTACCCTACTTCGATGCCTCACCTCTCTTAGGTGACAGCGGACTCCCTCAACCTGGACCCCTCCTGTCTCATCACTATGCTCAAAGCTCACTCTCCCATTGACACCTTCCGAGACTTTCACACATCTCTCCCCAAAGAAACTTACCCATGCCGCCCCTCTAACTCCCTCGCTCGTCTTGATTGCATACAACGCATGCCTACCCTTCATATCCCTATTTCCTCCGTCTCCCATGTCCCCATTCCCCTCTCCATATCTGAGCACACCAGTGGCAGTTTAGTATCTCTGGCTGAACCTCCTCTCATGGGGCATCGGTCCTCTATGTAGAAATTGAATGCCTCCCTATTTGCTAGGCTGTGACCTAAACGACCTCTCCCATGACCACTCAGCGTGAACTGGCCTTCTTCCAGACAGAACATAATTTGCCACGGAGCCCAACATGTAGAACACACCATCCACCACTTCGAACAATCTATTGCCAAGCTGGAAAGTGAGTATCACCTCACCTATTCCTATCACTCTTTCTGCACCTTCTGAATCACAAGCCTATGCCGCTACTTATTATGCAAATGGATGCCTCTCCTACCGCCAAGCATCCCTCCTGAAAAGGATGACAGATGGGCACAAGTCTTTCACCTTTCTATCCTTGAAATTCCACCTCCACCGTCCTCCAAACCGAATCCTTGTGCTTCACGACACTGACGGAAAACCGCAATCCTCTCCTCCTACCATCTGCTCCATTGTTTGCACCTTCTACTCCCGCATATGTTGTAAACCCAACCCCGTCACTGACTTCTCTCGTCTCCTTCCACCCTCCTGCCAAAAAGACCTTTTCCCCCATACCTGCACCCTCCTGGAAGCTCCCCTCACAACCCATGAAACATCCAAAAACCATTCTTTCTCAAGCATCCCACAAAGTCCTGTCGGTAGGATTCTATAAACATTTACTTCCAAGAAATTCCCCAAAATCCTCCCCTATTGTACTTTCCTCCTCTCCAGTACTGAATCCAAGCCAGAATTTGTAGATCCCAAACCACCCTCCTCTAGAAGGGCAACCTATACAACGTTAGCAATGTTAGCATCACCTTGCTAAACGTTACAAATAAATTTTTAGTTGCACTCCTCGCTTCTTGCTTCTCCAAAGCCCTTCCCTTTATCATCCACTCCGCCCAAACCGATCTTCACACCTTGCCCTCGGGAGCATCAACCCCTCTGGATCCTCCATATGCACCTCGTTGTCAAGTTTGCTGTGAAGAAAGGATGTGTTGACATCCATCTGGTGGACCTCCATATTCTCGGCTGCAGCAATGGCGAGCATTGACCGGATGGAAGCGAACGTCACAAAGGGAGGAAATGTCTTATCCTACTCTGCACCAGGACGTTGAGAGAACCCCTTTGCTACCACCCATGCCTTATGCTTTTTCATCTTGCCGTCGTGTTTCCTTTATGCTTTCAGCACCCACTTGGACCCCACAACGCGAGTGCCGGCAGGTCTATCCACCCGCACTCATGTCCCATTCTCCTCGATGGAGCAGAGTTCAGTGCAAACTGCTTCACCCCACTCAGCTTTATCAGGCCGCGTGAGTGCCTTTGTGACAGACGTTAGCTCCACTTAAACCAGGAACAAATAGTTAAAGCATATCCATTCGCCCTTGTCCGCGTCGTAATGCTGTTGAGGAACTTTGAGAAGTGAACTACTTCTTGGACCTGCTGGATTTATTGTTGATGTAGAGGCTAGAGGTCTCTTTTCTCCTTGATGATGGGCATGCATCATCCTCGTGGTGTGGAGGATCAAATACATCACACTCAGAGTCTGATTCCTCTGAGTCATCTTCATCAGCTTCTCTCCCTATTGTAGTACCCAGCCCATGCCATTGTGCTGGTGCTTTGTCTCCGTCCTCAAGAAGTGTGAGCCACTCTCCCTCTTTTGGAGTGTTCTCAAGTTTGAGAAGCTCTCCCTTACTCACAGACCTTTCGTGGAAATCCAGGTCCTTGCTACAAATGACCTTCTTAGCTCCTTGGTCCCACAGTCTATAAGGTCTGTCTGTGGTGTCATAGCAGATGAAAACACACTTTTCTGCTCTTGTATCAAGCTTTCCAGGGCCCTCACCCGCATGGACCTTGGCAAAGCCGGTGCAACCGAACACCTTGAGGTAGGAGGCATCCGACCTCTTGCCTGACCATGCTTCTTGATGCGTCTTCAGCTGTTCTTTCTCCTTCGTCTTGCCTCTCCTTTGCAGAGCTGTTCCAGGTGTGAGGTTCACAAGACTGGTAGGCGTGGCATCAGCAAGGCATTTATTAAAAAAACTCTTTCTAGGTCGCCACTGTCAGCACAATCACGTGGTTGGAAAAAACTGTTTTTCTACGCCGTCACGGTTGGCACAATCATGTGGGTTCCGGCCAACACCCTTAGCCACAAACTATGGCACTAGGCAAGCTAAAATGCCAGGGAAAACAAAGGAAGGACAAGGCCAAGGGACTATAAGCAATTGAGCACTGCTTAAAAAGGTGAGGAGGAGGGGAGGGGGTCAACTCTAACAAAGAGTTTAAATCCTCGCACGCTCTTCCCTCACTCTTCTTGTCTTCTTCTTTGTTTTCTTGTCTGTTTTGGCCTTCTCTTAAGTCCTCTTGGTGTGTCTTGTACCTCCTTGGAGAATTATCCCTTGTACCCCACAGCGGTAGGATGACCTCCAAAAATTTCCCGAGCATCACCTTCTTCCTTTTCCTTATCCTCTCATGCCGTGAGAGTCCCTAGTTTTAGAGAAAGGCACTGCCTCGATTATTGGTTCAAGGAGGGCAGAAGGAACCTTTACACTAGAGGAGAATTGGTTGTTTTGGGGGTGGGCCCTTCCCACCCCATCCCACAAAAGTCCACCTAGCCCCCTTGGAGTGAAGAGGAATCGTAGAGGAACTGGGGGGATGAGGAAGAGCTCCTCAAGAGCTTTCATGCTTTTAGGTTCTTGAAATGGTTAAGCATAGGCGCCATACCCCCCTGTGGTATCTTTGCTTTAGTATAGCTGCTCGCGGCATTTCATATCTCTTGCATCCACCAGAACAATCACACAGTTAGTTGCAGGGGCCATCCTACTCCAGAAACCAGTATGTCGTGTCATCTCTCCAACTCATGCACAGAAGTTGTCATTGAATTTCACAAAATGACATCCAGAACTCACTGGAGGGGCTTTCCCCTCTGTGTCACTCTTCGGGGAAATCGTCATCAACGACCCATGCATGGAGACTCAAATATCTTGAGTCTCCGGAGGCCTATTTCCGTTTTAACCTTGCACACTTGTTTTGGGTCCCAAACGAGGGGGGTATTACCGTACTACTCTTAGATTTTTGCATAAATTGTTTTTTGTTTGATTGAATGTGATACAGTGCTTTCTTCAATGAATTCAAAATGTTACCTAAACAACTTAATCAAATGGGATTTTGAAGGCCATAGGATGTGACTCTTTAATGGTATCTTCTACACATTAAATGTTGAAGTAAAGGTTCCATTTCACCTAGATTTGACCATTTAGGACCACTAAACTAATTTGAACCTATAAAATCTCATCTAATTCATAAAATTTCTAATTTGCATGTCTCCATTTTCTAAATTCCAAGTGCACTAGGGTACTCGGAACTTGTCACCTACCAGATGTACACAATATCCTATTCTTTCCAAGTGAGCATTTCTGACATCACACAAATAGCCCACCGCACGTCGAGACCTCAATTTTCACTCCGATGGCCAAGAGAAATTCCACCAACTACCCTCGTCCTCTGGCAAACCTTCTCGCACTCTCTGAGAAATCCGACCACTTTCAAGAATCATCGACAAAAGTAACACGACCTTTCGGCCAACTTCTCGACGCATCGATACATATCTCAATTTACAAAGATGCATCTCGCATCTTCGTCGTCGATCCTCGAAGCCCCCCAACTTCTCGGCGGAGCTTCTTGATCCCGACCACTCACGACGCAACTCCACACACGTCGCTGGACAATCGACCCAACAACCCGGACTATGCCTCATTTGTACCTCAACTATTATACACATATGAACATACATATATGTTTTATCATTTGACACTTGTCATTGAAGTACACTTACCACTAATAATGAATTTCTCGAGTGTCCCAAATTCTTAATCGTTTTCTCCCTCGCAACTTCTACATGTTCACCATCTATGCTCCGTATGGCATAACACTTGGTGGCGGTGGTATCAAAGCGCAGCAGTACTAGAGAGGCATGCAACTACTTTGCCCATCCGGAGGACTACCTCGCACAAGTCACCAAAGCATCTCGCATGTCAAGACATTACAGACTTTGTGACTACAACGTGAAGCAAGCGAGCGCATCCGACGACCAGCATCGGGTACTTGGTGACAACTTCAGGGGTGGAAGAGCAGAGTGTGCCTATGCACGCAAACCCTGAAGCGGCAGCGAACGCTGGCGTGGCAGGCTATGCTGCAACTGGATCAACCCTTATGGCTTTGACGACCAACCTGGTCATGGATCCAACAGCGGTGAACCAGCTGCCCCTACCGACGGCCTCAACGAAGAAAAAGGGAACAACATGTGGCATCGGACGATAGGTGCGGATCAACGAGGAACTAGCATACCGTATCTCTGAGCTCGAGGGGATCAACAGCCACCTACTCCAACAGCTCAACGTCTTGATGGAGGCTCTTTGCAATGCAAGCGCACGAGAAGCGTTGCTCTTTGAGAGAAACACCCAACTCTCAAGTGAACCCAAAATCTGTCCAGCCCCACCAAAATCGTTCAATCCGGCAAATTCCAAAGGACCAACGGTTCGGATGTGGCTGACAATTTTGGAGGTATGTTTCACCGCTATTCAGGTCAACGACAAACCAATAAAGATTGACCTCACAGCCACACTCTTGCATGGCATGGCGCTAAGTTGGTGTTTTGACCTAAAGGACATCCAATCGCAACAGGAGACTGGCGAGGCCTCATCAACGGCCAACGGCAACCGTCTCACATCACCGACCGCAGGCATTCTACCCTTGGGACAGATTAGTGTGTCTTGCCCGCAATGGCAAGACACGCTGACATCACCAACCGACTGAAATTAGCTCTTGTGCGCGATGCTCGCATGATTTGGATGACTAAACGAGAAGTCTGACGCTTGGTAGAAGCTCCAACGTCTCCGTCAGCAGTCCAACGTGACAGAGTATACGCGAAGATTCTGCGAACAATGGATTGATGTCTTGTTCAGACATCAATCCCAACGAACTCTATTTTTACTACAACGGCCTCAAACAAGTCATCCAACGAGTGATTGCCATTTTTGGCATCCAAAACATCTTAGAGTGGATGATCGCAGTAGCAGAAAGGATCGGCACCGCCGACTACAATGCTCGGATCTGAGACTCCTATGGCGAGCGACCTCTACAGTTACCGTGGAAATGGCACGAAATCGTCGCATGCGAGGCACGCTGGCGATTTTGTGCCACTTCTCTCGCCTCTCGTCCCTCGTCCCTCGTCCCCCTCCCTCGTCCTTGCTCGGTCGCTTACAAGGAAGGCAGGTGGGGGCAAGGGCACGAGGCCACGAGACCTTGCCCTTCAGGCCCTCGTGGGCCCTCAGCCACCGATCAGGCTGAGGCCGCGATCGGTGGCTGGCCGCTCGCGATGAGGGAAGCCAAACCAGCCCTCCCGCTACATTCCTCCCCACTTGTTATGAACCGTCTCAGTTCATGAACAACAAGCAGGATTTTCAGTAAGTGAATCATCAACATTGTGAAAGAAAACTAATAATTTCAATCACCAGCTAAACATGAACACGTGCATGGTACTTGGACCTAAGCTGCAGCTTGTAGGTCAGCACGGCTAGCTGCCTCCCCCCTTCAGGCTCGAGCGTCCACGCGACAACCATATTGGGCGTCCCCAACCTCCTATGGTCGCTATCCATGAATGCTGCCCTGTGGGAATGTTCTTCACTTTTTCTGCGTTCAGGTGGTACCTCCTGCCACGTGCCGACCTGTGTGAGCTGCAAGCTCGCTCCAGTACTCGTTGACCACCCCTGTGGGAAACCGAGATTCGGGCTCCCATGAATTATGTTCAGGTTCACAACCGGCCCAATGAACGAGGCACTCCCTGACAACGCACGACCGAAGAGTACGCTCTCGGTGCTGGAGTAGGCGAAGGACCTCGTATTGGCCGTCGGCAGCCACGATTGCTAGCGGTGGCTGAACGGTTCCTTCTGCCGTGTATGGAGCCAGCAGGCTCACATGAAACACGTCATGTATCTTCATACTCGGCGGAAGTAGCAATCGGTATGTCACTCGCCCGATGCGTGCCACAAAAGAAAACGGCCCAATCCACTTCGGTAGAGGTTTTCTTGCCCCTGGCGACTTCAGCCAAAGGTTTTTAGTACTAAGCAGCACTTTGTCACCGATGTCAAACAAGACGTCCTGGCGACCTTTGTCAACATATGCCTTTTTTCACTGCCGAGCTGCTTGAAGGTGACCCTTCGCCTCCTACAACAAGGAGTCGATGCGCTCGGCAAAGGCTTGAGCAGAAGGAACCTGCCCTTCTGTGCTACCACTCTTCACCAATGAAGAGGGTACCACTGGATGCCGACCACTGTTGAACACGAACGGTGTGAACTGTGTGGACTCGTTTAGTGAGTTGTTAACTACAAACTCTACCGGTGCAAGGAATTCGTCCCAATCATGCATGGCAGGGTCCACGTACATACGGACCGTCTGCTCTAGAGTACGATTCATGCGCTCTGTTTGTCGATCACTTTGATGGTGAAATGTTGACGACATTTGTGAGTCACTGCTGAAGTACTCGTGTATCTTTTACCATAACTTGCTAATAAGCTTTCAATCTTGATTAGAGAAAATGCGCAACGGTAAGCCGTGGTACTTTACGACTCCCTCAAAGAAGAGACGGGTGGTCTCCTCTGCGTTCACGTCAGTGGTTGTAGGAATGAAGTGTGTCATCTTCGTCAAAAGATCCACAACCACTAGTATTGCATCGTGGCCACGGGCCGTGTCTGGAAGACCAGTAATGAAGTCCATGCTGACGCAATCCCATGGAGTCCTAGGAAGGGGAAGCTGTTGGAGGAGTCTAGCAGGCTTCTTGTTACTAGTCTTATTCTGAAGACATGGGTCGCATGTCATGCAATGTTTACGGACATCGACACTCCATCCTAGCCACCAATAGTGGTACGAGAGTGCCTGTCCGGTCTTTCGGATTCCACATGACTTGCGACTAGCGGGTCGTGGAGCTCGGAGATAATCGTTGCTCGAAGGTCTCCCGAGTTTGGCACAACAACTTGTTCTCCATGCCAAGAGATTCCTGCGGCCTCCACCAAGCCATACTTGTCCAGATTTTGAGATTCTTGAAACCAAGAATCCACACAATATCCCATCCGGATCATGTTTACAAAACCGCTGTAATGGATAATCTCTCATGGTGGTTGCCACAGAGGTGCAGGGGGATCTGGTGATTGTACTGTTGCTGTTGCAATGGCCATAAAACACCCACCGACCTCGGTGGTTGCTAGTGAATCGGGCACATTGATGCGTCCTAGCCGATATTCTCACGTGAACGAGAATCGGCTCAGGTATTCGCTCCAACGTGCGTGTCGTCTTGACAGGTTTGGTTGGTTTTGGAAAAACACCTATGGATTATGGTCGGTCATGACTGTCACACCCCCTTTAGCACCCTCGAGGTAGTAACGCCACATCTTGAAAGCTTGTACCACCGCAAGGAGCTCTTCATCCCCAGTCGTGTATCACATTTCCGTGGGGATGAGCTTCCGGCTCTCATGCGCAATTGGGTGACCGTTCTGCATGCGGACAGCTCCGAGTCGTACTCCTCATGCATCACATCGCAACTCCCACGGTTGCAATGGATCCGGAAGATCTAGGACGGGCGCCATGGATAGAAGCTCTTTCACTTTGAGAAAAGCGTTCTCGCAATCAAATGTCCATTCCCAACGCACATTTTTTTGCATGAGCCTGGTTAGTGGTGCTACTAGGGTCCAATACCCTTGCATAAACTGTCGAAATTAGTTTACAAGGCCGAAGAAAGACCAAATCTGCCCAGCATTTTCGGGGCATGGCCAGTCCACAACGGCTTGGACATTTCGTGGGTCGACACGGATGCCGTCCTTGCCGACGATGTGTCCAAGGTATTCGAACGCATCTTGTGTAAACTTGCACTTGCTCACTTTTGCTTAGAACTTCATTTCCCAAAGGATTGCGAGAACTTCACAGAGTGCTATATGTGCTCTTCCATTGATTTGGCTCAAACCAGGATGTCATCCATGTAGACCAAGACGAAATGTCCGAGTTGCTTGGCAAACTTTTGGTTCATTTCTCCTCGGAAGGTTGCGGGAGCATTTGTAAGCCCGAAGCATAACACTCGGAACTGATAGTGTCCCATGTACATTCAAAACGTGGTTTTGGGTATATCATCTTCCGTAATGCGGATTTGATGGTACCCTTGAGAAAAATCCAAGGACAAAAATACTTTTGCGCCTTGGAGTTGGTCAAAAAGGTCCTCAATCCGTGGTAAGGGGAATCCATTTTTCACTGTCAGCTTGTTCAACGCCATGCGTGAACCACCGTCCTTTTTGTTCACAAAAAGGATCGGTGCACCGTACGGCGAGCTACTGGGCTCGATCCACCCTTTTGCAAGGTACTCTTTGATTTGGCGTTCGGCCTCTTGGCTTTCTGCTGGACTAAGGCAATTCATGGGTCTGAACGGAGGATTCGCCTCCGCTTGCAGCGGAATCGTGTGGCCCATGTGTCTTTCTGGTGGAAGCCCAGCCGGTGGGTCTTGGAATACATCCAAGAACTCCGCCAATAGAGATTTGATCTCTTTTGGCGTGTCTTCCTTCACGTCGTCCTCCATTTTCTGCAACTGTGCCAAGAAGTATCAACAACCTTTTTGAATACATCTCTTGACCTGCATTTCAGACAAGATGGCATGGACTTTGAGTTGGGTCGGTGATGATACCGTACTTGGAATCAACGTAAATCGGCACTATCCTTTTCGGAGGATCAAACGCTTTAACTCAAAGCACATTAGAGCCTTGTTCTCACTGAGTCAGGGATCGCCTAGGACCACGCCAAACGGGTCAAAAAGGTTGAGTACCTTCAACGTGCCACTCTATGTGTACCCTTGAATACAAATTGTTGTTTTACAAGTACCAATCACGGGTACCATACCGTTGTCACCGACAACAACTGCACCATTCGATGGCTCATACTTCAGGTAAACCTGTCGGGTAAATCCAAGGCTAAAAGAGAAGTCGTCTCCTCCAGTGTCAGCAAGTACGTTCACGGGAGCACCAGCTAGGTATCCTTTGAACTACATCGTCATGTTCCCTCTACTCTTCTGAGTGAACAAGCTCGACAACGGCAAGCCAAATTTGTGATAAACACGGAATATGTACGACAAGCATCACAACTCCAATGATTCACCCACTCGAGTCCACATCTTGTGGGTAAGTGTGACTTTGGCTCGCACCTCCAAGTCTTTAAATTTTACTGGGTCAAAATCGTCAACTAAAGGTACCAAGAACGTGATTGAACTCATTGCTTTGAGGGCATTTGCTTCAATCACTATGTCACACAACTCTTGCATAGTGGTCGGTGTTGCCACCACTAAGCATGTACGATCATGTATCTCGTCCGGAGATGCAAGGTTTAGTGGGCAATTTCGGTCAGCAAGTGTAGAATGCGGTTCTACAAGAGGAGAGAAAACAACAAAGAAATTTGAACTCGTCAAAAACTCAAATTTTTTCACATCCTCATCTGAAAACATGAACCCACACTCGTGATCTAGTTTTACCCCTGAGTGGTCCCCACTAACGTCACTCGAGGGTGGGGAAAACCGGCCCCATGGCCTTGTCCGTTACCACGGCCGGGCCCATTGCCGCGACCGCGGCCCTGTCCACGGCCCTGTCTGCAACCTCCTGCCGCACCATCCCGACGAGGTGCTGTTGCTGCAGCTAACGCTGTGGCCTCCTGTCCACCACCAGCAACCTCAAGGCACTGGGCCCTAAAGTGGCCCGGCTGCGTTGTGACGCTCACGCGCCGCCTGCAGCTCGTCATTCTCACGGCTACGCTTGTTGTTGGGGTCCTTATGTCCACCACCCTTCTTGACAGGAGGATTTGCGGGCTACTTTCCCTTGGCCCCGCCTCATTGTCCAGCTGAACCACCAGCCCCTGTAGCGTCCATGTGCATGTTGCGGCCTTGCTGTGCATGCGCGTTCGACGGTGCATCAGAGTAGTGCTTCGGGTTTGCCATATACACTTCACTCATGTAGTCGCGCAACGCCCTCCAGCTTGTCCAAGCTTGGCCAGTGCCTGTTGTGGTGGTCTTGTCATTCAGCTTCTCGCTGGCAAGACCATCACGTAAGTACTCCAGCAGCATGCACTCCGGGTACTTGAAGGTCTCAGTCCCATCGCCCACGGTGAAGTTTCGGCTTCCTCCACAAGTGCGGTGAACTCGCTCAAGTAGGATTCAAGCGAACTGCCCAGCTGCCTGAAATCCTTGATCTTGTTGAAGGCGCAGTGTGCCTCCTCACGTTGGGTGCACTCCTTACGCATGATAACACAGAAGGCCTCCCACGGCATGGGTTTCCACTCAAGGTGTGGCTACTACACAGTCCACTTCTTGACCACATACTTGAAGAGTTTGTCTTCATGCCGTGTTGTGGCAAGATCGCCCCATTGGCTCAGTGGAGTCTTGTAGACACGTAGAACGTGCTCCATGCGATTCAACCAGTCGGTCAGCTTTACGCCCTTCCGGAAGATCTCCACACTGTGGAAGAAGGAAGTGTTTATGACCGACCCCAAGGTCGTGAGGTAGGCAAGTCGTCGCTTTCACCGACAGTGGCATCCACAGCTACGGCACACTGCACTTGCTGTTGCATCCGCACCTGGGTCACGCTCTACAACGCCTTGTCAAGGTCGTTGCATCGGCAGCTTGCCTCATGGGTGGCCACGCGCTGCAGCTGGCGATCACGGTCGAGGTCCGTGATGTTCTGCCTGACATGGGCCACCAGGTTGGCGAACACGAACTTGAGCTCTGATGTCCTCAGAGCATCGGCGATAGCCTCCAGGGTCTCGCTTTGTCCGTGCACCCTTACCCACTACAAGAGGGTACGATTCGCGTCCACGTCTCCAAGGAGTCCCACCTTTTGGAGGAGATTGTCGTCGGCGACGACGCTCGAGTGGGCGATGCCTTGCCCCATTGTGGCCACACCGTAGGAAGGGGGGTCCGCCCCCATTCCTCCAAGTGGTGCCGTATCTCCACCGTCAGTGGTGATGTTGAGCCAACATGCTGCCTCAGCAGCAAGCTCTGCAAGCGTACGACGGTGATTGCGAACTACTTTTGCGGCGTCGTCGTCCGGCTTGTTCTCGCAGGAACTTCCCGTGTGACTGCTTTCAGCGCCCTTGCTGCTCTCGGCAGTCTTGCCGCCGTCAAAAACTTCAAGCAATGCGACGGGCGCCTTATCCTTCTCGAGCAATGGGCTTGAGTTTGCCGCATGACGATGGCAATCCTCGTCGCCTTCGTCATCATCAGCGTTGTGCTCTTTGTCGCGGTCCTCCTCCAGGAGATCCTCCTCCATCGCGTCGTCCGTCCTGTGGGGGTCATCCACGTGCGTGTCAACGTGCTCGTCGAGCACTTTTTTGGCCTCCAAACGCTTCTCGGTGTCGCCGAGGTTGGCGTTGGTTGCCTTAGGCGGTACGGTGGCCTTAGGCGGTACGGTTGCCTTTGGGTTGGCAACCGTGCTTGCGACTTCGGCTCCCAAAATTTGGAGTCTGCCGAGGGCGTGTGGTGAGAACATCACCACCTTGCCCTTGTTGGTCTTGGACGGTCCGGCACTTGCCATCACGTCGTTCGTGCAACTAGCACGTGAAGGTCGTTATGAGGATCACCCCACAACAAGGAGGAATCGACTCCTAAGATGTTGCTCTCACGATCGGTGAGGAAATTATAAATAAACTTTCTATTTTCCTAGGCCGCCACGTCGGTACAAGGTCGTGGGTTTTGAAACTAGTCTTCCTAAGCCGTGACTCACGGCAATTGGTAAGGACTAGCACCTAGGCAAATAGTAAAATACATGACAAGGGATGTGAGTGTCGATCACAAAACAAGAGCAAGGAGTGCAGACAGGAATAAAAAAAATTCCTAAAAAGTCTTTCACTCTTTGTTCTACTTCTTGTCTTACTCTTGTCTTCTTATCTTCCTTGGTCTTCTCTTCACGCTCCTTGACGCCTCTCGCATTCTTGGGCGGCATCTCCCTTAAGCCGGTTGCGTTGGCGAGCCCCCAAAAATCTTCATGGTGTCACTCTCCTTCTTATTAGGGTGCTCTCAGGCCATGGGAGTCCCTAAGCTTGGGAAGGGGCGCTGTCCCAATTTTTGGATG
Source organism: Penium margaritaceum (assembly GCA_023375785.1). Lineage (NCBI taxonomy): Eukaryota > Viridiplantae > Streptophyta > Zygnematophyceae > Desmidiales > Peniaceae > Penium > Penium margaritaceum. The sequence goes on from SZWC01000426.1 coordinate 215,377, forward strand.
AAGGACTTCTGAATGAGCCTTGAAAATGGGGATTATTTTGTGGTTTTCTAGGGTGGGAACTCCCCATCCCACCCAACAAAAATCCTCTTTGCCCTCTCGAAGTAAGGAGAGGCTGGAAGGAAGAGTCTCCACCAAGCAGTGCTCTTTTCAAGCTCTCTAACGCACTTTACGGCGCTTCAATCCGTGAAGTGGAGATGGCGTAGTCCCTTCTCGCATTTTTGCTACTGCTTGCAGCTGCCGGCGACATTTTATAAGTGACGTAGTCGCCGTTTTCGTCGAACCCTTGGTCGCAAGGGTCGTTTGGCTCTGAGAACCATTGTAAAAGGTCAAGTCTCTAGCTCCTGCTTTGAAGTCGCCGTCGGAGTTCGCAGGATGGCGTTCTCAGTCCACGTCAGGGGTTTACCCCCTTTGCAGGATAAAGGGGCAATTGTCATCAACGTCCCAGAGCAGGGAGACTCGAATGTTTCGAGTCTCCGGGGGCCCATTTCCGCTTTAAACCATACCCCTGGTTTTGGGACCAAAACCAGGGGTTTTTAGCTTGAACTCGTGTGTTCACACGAGTTATTTTGTTTTTTTATGTCGAAGTTCATCGCAAACAAAATTCCATTTACGTATTGACGTTCTGGCGCGAAATCTTTGCGTGCGAGGCACGCTGGTGATTTCGCGCCAGTTCTCTCGCCTCTCGTCCCTCGTCCCCCTCCCTCGTCCTCACTCGCTCGCTTGCGAGGAGGGCAAGCGGGGGCCAGGGCACAAGGCCATGAAGCCTTGCCCTTGAGGCCCTCGTGGGCCCTCAGCCGCCGATCAGGATGAGGCCGCGATCGGCGGTTGACGGCTGGCCGGCCGGTGGCCGGCCGGTCGCTTGGCCGGCCGCCAGCCGTCCAGCCGGCCAGCAGTGAGCTGGCCGGCAGCCAGCAAAATGCTGGCCGCCGGCCAGCCCTCGCTGACGTGAGGGGTGGTGCGCAACCACCCCTTGCTTCAGCGAGGAGGGAGGGCCAAACCGGCCCTCCCGCTACATCAATGTTTTTGTCGTGGTATATCTCAACGACATCCTTGTGTACAACCACACCTTGGAGGAGCATGATGGACATCTTCGAAAAGTTCTTGAAGTTTTACAAAGAGAGAATGTTTTGGGAAAACTCTCGAAGTGCTTCGAGACTTCGAGGTTATGTCATCAGCAGCGGAAAGATCACCATGGACCCGAAAAAAGTGGTAGCAGTCGGCAGATTGGCCTACGCCGACCAACTTCCGAGACGTTCAACTTTTCCTCGGCTTCTACAGTTATTACTCTTGCTTCGTACAAGATTCCTGTCAGGAGGAATCCATGGGATGCGGTCCCGAAGTTCTTCCGATTGTCTCTTGGTGGTTCACTTCTACTCTTTTGGGTGAATCTGAGACGAAGCGTGAGCTTTCTTTTCGCTTCACGCTATGTGAGCAGACAATTAGAGACAGTCAGTTTTGCAAAGGGAATAACATGATTTTGCAGTAGTTTGGGTACACAGACATGATAAAAAGTTTACATGGCTAGTCATCAGCTTTCCAACGCACCAAACCGCGTGCAATTCGGCCAAGCGTAGCCCAAGTTACGCTTGTTGAAGCGCAGGTCTCACGCACAACAGAAGCCTGACACCGCCACACAGTGTGGCGCCTTCCTTCACGTGCGAAGAGCCTTTCCCAAGGCGCAGATCCCATTGCACTTGATGTAGGGATCCCCTGCACTGTTTCCACGTACCTCCTCCACTTTTAGGTCGAGTTTGATGATGGGGTGTGACGAGGTTTGAAACCTATCCACGGACGTGCAGTCAGAATTTCGACCAATTCCCCAAGTAACAAAACGTACTACTGAGTTTCAGATGCTGAGCCAGAATTTTGGCCAGGTCCCTCAGAAACAAACTGCACTATAGGATGCCGTGGATTATCCACCGGACGCCTCGGCAGACCTTCCGGAGCAAAATCTCCAGATGGTACTTTTGTTACTCGGTCCGGTTGATTATCCACCGGATTTCGAGTCACAGCCGGCTCCCAAAGCCGCTGCGCACACCCCAACTTTGGAAGGCCATATCTCCCTCGATACTTGTCCGATTCTGGTAAAACACCTTCTACCAGATTCAGCAACTTGTCTTGTTTAAGGATAAATCATTCATTTTAGGATCCAAGCAATCCTTGAGTCATCATATCCGTCGGCGCGGAGTTTCCTCTTTCTGGTTGCTCGTTGGCACCTCCTTGCGACGCACTTAGGCATAGGGAGGGGCAACTTTTCAACATTCTCCCACTTGTACCTGCCATGCCCATTGCTCCTGTTTGCTCTCACTCATCTTCCACTGCGTCCTCCAGCCCATCATAGCTGGTCATCCCAAGCCTGGCCACGCTCATCGTGTTCCGGTCCGCGGGTTGCGCTTTGGTTAAGCAATCCACAATCATGTTGTGCATGCTGTAGTGCTGCAGCACCACCTGCCCCTTCTCGACCATGTGCCATGCCTAGTGATAACGCACGTCAATGTGCTTTGTCCTCCTGTGTTGCGTCGGGTTGTTGGTTAGTGAGATGGAGCCGGTGTTGTCCTCTTGCACCACCGTTGGCTCCAACTGCGGCACGCATAGCTCCCCTAGCAATCTGCGGAGCCACAACGTCTCCTTGACCGCCTCGTCTAGTTTGACGTACTCAACTTCCACTGAGGAGTTCGCAACGCAGTCCTGCTTCCTGCTACACCGCAAGACCGCTGCACCAGTGAGGAAGAACACGTAGCCGGATGTGGACTTCCGCTTGTCCACATCGCCAGCGTAGTCTGTATCTGTCTAGCAGACCAGATACAAAAGGTGCGTCCACCCTTTGCTGTCGAACCTCAGGCGCGCGTGCCGCGTTGCCTGCAGGTAGCGGAGGATGCGCTTGACCGCCTCCCAGTGTAGTGGTCATGAATCTGCCACGTACCTGCTCACTTGGCCCACCTCATAGGCCAGGTCCGGTTGAGTCACCACCATGGCATACATGCGGCTACCCACCGCCGATTGGTAGGGCACCCCTGTCATATCCTCCCGCTCTTCTTTTGTTTGCGGCGCCATTGCCGCACTCAGTTCACAGGTTGTGGAGACCAGACTGTACACTGGTTTGGAGTCCTCCATGCCGTACCACTTCAGCACCTTGGCCTCGTACTTAGCCTGTCCCAGCTCAAGCGTGCGCGCCCTCTGGTTCCGCACAATGCTCACCCTGAGATAGAACTCCAACTCCCCCATGTCCGACATCTGGAACCTGCGGCTCAACTACTCTTTCAGCTGCTGTAGGCTCGGCAAGTCTGAGGAGCACAAGATCAGATCATCCACGTAGAGTGCAACGATTTGATGGAGCTTCTTAGTGCACCGCACGTACACCCTATGATCCGCCTCACGTAGCTTGAAGCCGAGTTGTGCCATGAAGCTGTCCATGTGTTGGTACCAACATCGAGGCGATTATTTTAGCCTGAACAAGGACTTCCGCAACATGCACACCTTGCCCTCTAGCGCCTCCAACCCCTTCGGCACCTCCATGTAGATTTCTTTTCCCATGATGCCATTGAGGAATACCGTCTTTACATCCATTTGGTGTAGCTCCATGTCCTTTGCGGCTGCCACCGCAAGGATCGCCCGGATGCTTGTGAACTCAGCGACGAGGGAAAACGTCTCATCATAGTGATCACCCTTACGCTGTGCGTACCCCTTTGCCACCAGCCGCGCCTTGTAGTTGTCAACCACACCTTCATTCATGAACTTGGTCTTGAAGACTCACTTGGAGCCGATGACCTTGGCGTCTTTCGGCCCATCAACCAGCTCCTACGTGTCATTTTCAGCAATGGACACCAGCTCCGAATTGATGGCGGTGTCCCACTGCTTACCCTCGGGCCACGCAAGTGTCTCTTGCACGGTCGTCGGCTCCGTTGATGCATCCAGCATGCACCGCATCATAGCGATCTATCGACCGGTGCCTGCATCAAAATGCTTCCCCGCTCTTCGCTGCCTCCCCCTGCGGCGCGGCCGTTTTGGTGGCGTCTTATCGCTCTACTGCAATCCTTTTGACTCTACCCGCTTTGATGAATCATCAACCGGATGGCTCCCCGAAGATTTCTCCCACTCCAGTGAACTATCGACCGGACGGGCGGCGCGTCCGGAGGATTTTTCTCCGACGCCCGACGCGAACTCCACCGGGAGTCCGCGCTCTCGCACCCCCGGTGCCTCCTTTGATGGATGGTTCTGTCAGATCTCTAGCCCAGTTGCATCTTCGTCAGACTCCTCCGTGTCGGCTGCTCCACCTGCTGCACCGCTGTGTTCCGACGCCACATCATCGACCTCCGCGTCTGCCAGCTCCTCCTAGAAGTCAAGGAGCTGGAACCACTCTTGTGTTTGAGTGTTCTCGACGCTCATGTCGTTGCTACTACTGCTGAAGCTTTGCTGCTCGTTGAACTCGATGTCACGGCTACGGATGATCTCTTGCATGCATGGGTCCCACAGCCTGTACGCTTTTTGCGCAGCCTCATATCCGAGGAACAAGCACGGCTTCGCCTGCAGTTCTAGCGTGCTGTCGTGCCCCTGCGCCGCCTGCACCATCGAGTGCGCCTTGCACCCAAACACCTTCAGGTGCGCCACATTTGGCTTGTGCCCGCTCCAAACCTCCTGCGGAGTCTTCCAGCTGCCCTTTCCCTTCAGCACTGCTGTCGGGGTGAGGTTGATGGTGAAGGTCGTTGTACACACATCCTCCACCCAGAACCCTCACGGCAACCCCGCTTCCACAAGCATGGTCTGCACCATTTTGAGTAGCGTCTGGTTCGCCCACTCTACCACTTTGTTGGACTGTGGCGAGTACATTGTAGTGGACTACCACTTGATGCCCTGCTACTTCATCCATCCACTGCAGCCCACATACTCTCCACCATTGTCGCTGCGTAGTGCTCTGACATTTCGGCCACTGTGCCTCTCCATCACTGCGACGTACTCCTTCAGCCAGTCCAGGACCTCGCCTTTCCGCTTCGTGAAGTACACGTAGAGCTTCCTGCTGCAGTCGTCAATGAAGGTGACAAAGTATCTCAAGCCACTGTTTGACGGCGTTTTGAACGGTTCGCACACGTCGATGTGCACGACCTCCAGCAGGTCCTTTGCACGAGCCTTGTTGTTGTTGAACGGCTTGCACCGCGCCTTGTCCAAAATGCCAGGCTCGCACTTTTCATGCGCCGCTACATGTGCTATTGCGTGTGCAGTACCGTCGATGATGAGGACGTGCACCATGGCGCGCTTCGCCATCTCCTTAACAGTTTCGGGCGCCAAGTGCCCCAACCGTCGATTCCAGAGCTCCAAATCAGCGCTTCCTCCCTTGGCCATGTTGACGATGCTCTCCTGCAAATCTGTTGCGGCGGATGCCGCGGGGACCACCTTGGTCTCCACGATGTAGAGACCGCCCTTGCGCTTTGCCTCCAGCATGACCTCGTCGTCGCCGTTGATGCGCATCACTGCACCTTTCTTGCATAAGAGCACCTCATACCCCTTGTCCGTCAAGCGGTTGACACTCAGGATATCAGCTATGTTGAGAACATGCTGCACATCACGGCTTGTTCATAGCTCCTTGCCTCCCACCACGACTTCCACCTCCACGTCGCCTTGGCTGGCCGCCGGCTCAACTTTGTCGTTCGCGACCACCATTGTCTTGGAGGACTTCTCGTACGTGACAAACCCCACCTTCGTGACTTGGGCATGCTTCTCAGCTCCGGAATCCAGGTACCGCCTGTTGGCCTTCTTGAGGAAGTAGTTCTTGTTGCCCTTGAGGAGCGACCTGCCCTTGGTGTTTATGCCGTCGGTCTTTGCCTCCTCCGTGCACTCACGGGCCCAATGGCCCTCCTTGCGGCAATTGCGGCACGCACCTTTGTTTGCACCCTTCTTGTTGTTGCCCTTTTTTTCGCTTCCTCTGCCCTCGCTTCCGCCACCACGCGTTTTGCAGACGAGGAATGATGAGGAAGATGAGGACTCCCCGCAGCTCCATCGCTGCGTCTCGTTGTGGATGTACTTTGCGACTGCGCCATAGCTGAGCTTTTCCTCCAACCATCCTCCAAGAACGGTGATAAGTGGACCCCAACTGTCAGGTAGGGCGTGTCGATCTTCCACCCCACGTCCTTGCATTGTGAGGGGAGCGACTCGATCTGCTGCATGGCGGAGATGACATCATTTCCCTCCTCGATTCTCACCGCGAGGAGCCGCTTCATCGCAAAAATTTTGTTCGCAAGCGACTTGGATTGGTGGATGGCGCAGAATTTTTTCCAAGCTTTGGCTTCCAGCTTGTAGCCTTGGAAGTAGCCCCACTGCGACTTGGCTGTCCCAGACACCAGGAGCATGAGCGCCTCCGCATTCTTCTTTTCAATGTCCTGCTTCTCTGCGTCCGTAGCAAGTCGTCTCTATGAGTACCTCCTTTCCCAACATGACGTCCAGTAACCCCTTATGCAAGAGGTGTAGCTCAAACTGCCACCTCCATAGCCCAAAGCCTGGGCTGCCCGCATACTTCTGAATGGGCAGCGTCTCCTTCTGTGCCATTTGCACAGCTTGTACTCCGATGAGTTCTCATAACTTCACGGTGACGTCCACGATGACGATCACTGCGGAAGACGTGAACATTAGAAACAATCAAACTTGTGGACACATAACCCTTTGTTAGGAGGAATCTGTGGGATGTGGTCCTGACATTCGTCTGATTGTCTCTTGGTGGTTCACTTCTTTAGTTTTGGGCGAATGTGAGACTAAGCGTGAGCTTTCTGGTTGCCACACGCTATGTGAGCAAACACTTAGAGAAAGTCACTTTTGCAAAGGGAATAACGTGATTTTGCATTAGTTTTGTACATCAACATGATGACAGTATTTATAGGGCTAGTCATGAGCTTTCCAATGCACCAAACTGTGCACGATTCACCCAAGCATAGCCCAAGTTATGTTTGCCAAAGCGTAGGTCTCACCCACCACAGAAGCCTGACACCGCCACACGTCGTGGCACCTTCCTTCACCTGCGACGCGCCTTTCCCAAGGCACAGATCCCATTGCACGTGGTATAGGAACCCCCTGCACTGTTTCCATGCACCTCCTCCACTTTTGGGTCGAGTTTGGTGATGGGGTGTGACGAGGTTTGAAATCTGTCTGTGGACCTGCAATCAGAATTTTGACAGTCCCCGAGTAGCAAAATGTACTATTGAGTTTCGGATGCCAGGCCAGAATTGTGGCCAAGTCCCTCAGTAACAAACTGCACTACAAGATCCGGTGGATTATCCACTGGACGCCTCGGTAGACCTTCCGGAGCAAAATCTCTAGATGGTACTTTTGTTACTCGGTCCGGTCGATTATCCACCAGATTTCAAGTTGCAACCGGCTCCCAAAGCCGTTGCACACACCCCAGCCTTAGAAGGCCATATCTCCCTTGACACTTGTCCGATTCTGGTGAAACAGCTTCCACCGGATTCAACAACTCGTCCACTTTAAGATGCAATCATTAATTCTAGGTTGCAACCAATCCTTGAGTCATCAAATCTGCCGGCGTGGAGTTTCCTCTTTCTGGCGGCTCGTCGGTGCCTCCTTGCGCCGCACTTGGGCATGCGGAGGGGCAACTCTTCAACAATTACGCCCCCTAAGTGTAAGTGCCTCTCTCCAAGCTCAATCAAAAAGAAAATGAGTGGCGGTGAGGGGACAGCAAACAAGAAGTGTTCACCACTTTGCAAAACGCTCTGAACTTAGTGCCAGCCATACAATTCGCTGATCCAACGGTTGACTACGTCATGGCTATGGACGCCTCGGATCGAGCAAGCGACGTAGTTATCCTACAAGACCATGGCAACCGAGAACAGCCGGTTGCATACATGTCAAGAAAACTTTGCGGACCGGAACTCAATCACGTCGTACACAAGAAGGAGATACTGGCGGCCGTACATGCATTTAAGACATGGCGGTGTTAACTCGAGTGTCGCCGATGCATATTACGCACCAACCGCCATGCGCTGAAGTATTTGAAGACGCAGCCCAACCTCAGTTGACGTCAAACCTGATGGATGGAGTTTGTTGAATCTGATTTTGACTACGATATCGAGTTTTGACCAAGCAAAACCAACCCAGTAGACACGCTCAGCCGCCGACCAGATCTGATGGCTGAGGCACCAACGTTACAGCTACAGCAAGATCTACATCGGGAGCACTTGTTCACATGAGGCTACGACCAGTATGGAGGATACGACAAGGCAAAATTCTGGTACAAAGTACCTCATTGGAGGCCAGGATTCACTCGCAAGGTGGTCGTTCCCCTGAACGATGAACTCCACCGCATGCTCTTCGAGGAGTGCCACAACACAGGTCCAGGTGGACATTTTGGAGAAGACAAGATGCTGAAGAAGATGGCCAAACACTATTGGTAGGACAAGATGCAATCCGACGTGGTGAACTTCCGCAAATCTTGCGACACGTGTCAGTGACCAAAATCCCGTTGCACACAGCCACCCAGACTTTTGCAACCACTCCCCATTCTGACGGAATCATGGAAAGACATCTCCATGGACTCTTTCCCAAGACTACCAGTCACAACCGATGGATGTGACGTGATCATCATGGTTGTCGACAGGTTTTCTAAAATGTGTCACTTTTCTCAGACGACAACCACCGTCACCGCCAAAGGAACATCATGGCTGTTTCTAAACAACATCGCGCAACTACACAGCGTGCCAAGAACCATCATGAGCAACAGGGACGGCCGATTTACCTGTCGTTTCTGGCGCAAACGGATGACTCACTACTGCATTTGGATCCAGCTTTCAACGGCATTCCATCCTCAACACGAGGGCAAAACCAAGTGAACCAATCAAACGCTCAAACAACTTCTCCAAACATTATGCAAACCCCATGGGACGGATTGGGCACAATAACTCCCGACCACCGAAATCGCATGTAATTCTTCGATCTCCACCGCAAGGGGTAAAACTCCATCTGACGTGGTGTATGGTAAACTTCTCGCCACACCAGCTGGAGTACACAGCCAGAGCAACATTCCCACAGTTGACTTCCAACGCCACAGCTTCTCCAACATCTGGGAAGAAACACGACAGACACTCGCAAAGACACAAGCGGGGATGAAACGAGTTGTTGGTCGACATTGCAGCAACGATGATTTTGCCGCCGGTGATACAGTTCTTCTCAGCTCAACCAACATCAAACTCTGTGGAGCGGACTATTCGAAGCTCAAACCCCGATGGTTGGGACTGTTTGAGATCAAGTGCATGTAAACCCCCGTGGTGGCGTGACTTAAACTCCCCGACACCATGCACGTTCACCCAGTGTTTCGTATCGAAAGACTCAAGAACTACCAAGACCCCTGAGACAACTTCCCGGGCAGGGATGTACCTCCCCCTCCTCCTGTGCAAGTGGACAAGGACACATAGTACGTGATTGAGGACATCCCCGGCCATCGCCAATGTGGCAAAACAACATAACATCTTTTCAAGTGGCATGGCTACGATGCCGCGCATAACAGCTGGGAACCCAACAACAACCTCCGAGACGTCCATCACCTGATCGACGGCTTTTACCGCTGTCACCAGGCCACACGTGTGCCCGCGCCTGGACGTTGTGGCTAAACAGGAGGGGGAATTGTTACGTACCAGCCATACACGAGTCCATAATCTTTCTGAGTGGGAATTTTTGTCATTATTCAAATAGCCCACCGTGCATCGAGACCTTGATTTTCACTCTGACGGCCGAGGGCAATACCGCCAACTACCCTCGTCCTCCGACAAACCTTCTCGCACTTTCTGACAAATTCGAACACTTCCGAGAATCATCGAAAGAAGTAACACGACCTTTCAGTCAACCTCTCAACACGTTGATACATATCTTGATTTATGAAGATGCATCTCGCATCTTTGGAGTCAATCCTCAAAGCCCCCCGACTTCTTGATAGAGCTTCTTGAACCCGACCACTCGCGAGACAAATCCACACGTGTCACTCAACAATGGACCCAACGATCCCGACTATGCCTCATTCTTAGCTCAAAACTTTTACATACATTTTTGATCATGTCAACACTTGTCATTGAAGTACACTTACCGCTAATCATTACTTCCTCAAGTGTCCTACATTCTTAATCGTGTTTTGCCTTGCAACTTTTTCCTGTTCACCATCTACGCTCCATTCGGCATAACAGAACTCATGAGCTTTCCGTAAACAAAACTTAACATTTGTACTAAACAAACTTGAGTTTTGGTTTTGACACGACTGCTCGAAATCGTTGTGTGGGAGACACATCCGACAATTTCATGCCTCACTCCCTCACTCTCTATCCCTTGCCTCTCTCACTTGAGGAGGCAAGGAGGAGAGGGCAAGGACAAGGGCTTGAGGCCACCGGCCTCGGCCCTCAAGGCCTCATGGCCTCCTGGCTGCCAATAGAGCGGAAAGCTCGATCGGCGACCAGCAGGTGGCCGGCCGATGGCCGGCCGGTCACTTGACTGCCTGCCTGCCGGCAGCCAGTTGACCGGCGGCCAGCGAAGCGCTAGCCACCGGCCAACCCTTGCAGTGGCGAGGGGTGGTGTCCAACCACCCCTCACAACTGTGAGGAGGGAGGGCCAAACTGGACCTCCCACTACACACAAGTGTTCAATTTTAGAAAATCAACGTTCGCACCAAACAAACTTCGGTTCATTTTTTTGTGCGTTTGCGAAAGATCGTCGCGACCATTATTCTTTCTCTCGCATACTCTTGTGCTCGCTCCCTCCCTTTGTCTTGCTTATCTGATGAGGCAAGGAGGAGAGGACGATGAGGAGGGCTCAAGGCCACAAGCTTTGGCCCTCGAGGCCTCGCGGCATATTGGCCATCAATCGAGTACCTAGATCAATCTGCAGCTCGCCGATGGCCAACCGGTCAGGTGACCGGCCGCGGGCCGTCCAGCCAACCGGCCGCCCACTGGCGTGTGGCCAACAAAATGTTGGCCACCGGCCAGCCCTCACAGTGGCGAGGGGTGGTGTCCGACCACGCATCGCTTTCGTGTGGAGGGAGGGCCGGATTGGTCCTCCCGCTACAGACAAAACTACGTTCCAGGCCATCACCTCTGAAATTTGTGATGCCAGACCCCTCTTGTGGGCTTAAATTCTCCCAGCTAGAGCGTCACTACCTTGCACCGTCTGCCTTACGCACCACATCACCATTCAATATCTGAGTGGGCTCCCTGCTTGCATCATAGATCACATTCCCCCTTCCTCCCCGTTCCAATACCAAGTCCTTGAGAAGCTGCTAGGAAGCTTCCCATCCTTACTGCTACTAACCTGGCAACACTGTCTAGTCAGCTGGTGCAATAGCAAGCAAGCACATGCAATAAATAGCAAGGGTTAAGCTAGAGAGACCCGCAGAGTCTCAAAAGATACAATAGCTTAGCAATGGAAAGAGGAATCACAACTGAGAAGCACACAGCATAAATACCTGCCACGGTGCACGGCGGGTGACACACGCGACAATGTCAGGTTTTCTTGAAACCGGCCCAAAACCAATGTTTTGGCCGTAGCTCCACTTATAAGCATCCAAACACAACACCGTCTGAACCTAGAAATGCAAGATATCTAGCCGGACAATACGACTGGTCACATGCAAAGGTCCGACGTCTATCAGCAGAAAGCCAATGCAAAACATGCAAATCAAGCTCATGAGCCACTCTACCAAGAAAACCTAGCGTTTGTAGAAAAGTTGTAGAGAACCCTAGCAAACACCCGGGACTTTGTGGCAACTATGTGGCAATTGTAAGTGGGTGGTGCCACCACACGTTGGTTCTCTGTCACCACCTCAGTCCACATCAGGGAAGTACACGAGCATGGACATAGCCTAGTGGTCACAATGAGTTGTACAAACAAAGGAGAACAACTCAGATCACAACACTCACCCATGACCCGATGCGAGGCATGTGCATACACGTGTAGAACTGACACGGGTGTGCAACGAGATGCTCAATGGTCCATGCTCACACTCCCCACTCTCAGCCACTCTCAGGCAAGGGGAGAAACCCGACAAAACGAATGGCCACCATGAATTTTCCACACGCCAATGCCTAAGTCATGAAGTCATCGCGCTCAATGTCCATGCCGATCTAAATGACAGAGATCACCTGCCTCTCCACAAGATCAGGCACAAAGTGATGCTCAATAGTAATCTGCTTTATGTGTGAATGAAACACACCAGATTTCTCTGCAATGGCAAGAGCACTCTGGTTGTCACTGTGCTGAATGACGCAAGGTACAGATTGTGGCAAATCATAAAATATACATTGTAGCCACACCACCTCAACACCCCTAGACCTTGGTGCAACATACTCAGCCTCCAATGAGCTATGTGCAGCACAATCCTACTTGCTGATATGCCATGACAGAGCGGTGTCACCTAGCAGGAACACGTAGCCTATTTGATTACATCCATCATGGCTCAACGACTAGTTGCTGTCTATGTAGCCATCTACTATCACCAAATACTGCCGTCGAAAGCAAAGCCCAAGGTATGGCATGAAAACAACGTATTGTAGCACTTGCACAACTGCGTGAAGGGCTTTCACTTGAGGAGATTACGAGAATTGTGCAAGGAGGTTGATGAAAAAGGCAATGTCGAGTCGTGTAGTAGTGGCCAAGTACATCAAAGAGCCAATGAGGCACAAGTACAGGGTCACGTCCACTGTCTCCCCTAGCTGTGCTGGATCGTCCACCTTCAGAGCATCCAGCCTGTCAAGTGGGATGGAGGTGGAGGTTGTGGAAACTACACCAAGGAGGTCTGCAAACCCCTCCCCCACAGCGCGGGAGTAATGTGCCTCATGCAACATGAGTGTCCACCATTGACGATGACGTACGATCTCGATCCCAAAAAACACAATTGTAGGACTAAGGTCCTTCATTCAATAGGTGGTCTAAAGGACTACCTTGGCCTTCTTCACGGCCTCCATCAAAGGGGACGTAATCAGGAGGTCATATCTGTAAACCAAGATGGCAGTGAAGCTGTTAGTGGTACTTCTCATAAAGAGAGACACGTCGACGTCTCTCTGCACGTACCCGGCACGTGTCACTGTGCAAGTAATCTCTTGAAAACCAAGGGGATTGCTTCAGTCCGTACAAGGCCTTCCGTAAGCGCTAGACCTTGTTACTGAAATCAAAGCCTGGTTGCTGAACCTTGTAGATCTCCTCTAGACTGCCATGGGGGAACGCATTGTTCAGATCCATCTAGTGTAGCTCACAGTCATGGTGAGCAAGAACCCCAAACAAAACACGAGTGGTATTCATGTGGCCAATGTGTGCAAACCTGTTGGTGAAATCTACACCCTCAACATGTGAGAACCCCTTGGCAATCAAGCGGGCCTTGTAGCAATCCAGTGTGATATCAGGCTTCACCTTCTTACAAAAGACCCACTTGGCCTGTACAGCCTTCCACCCATGCAAGAGGTCAGCAAGCTCATAGACACCGTGCTCACGGATGACTCTCGGCTCATCATCACAAGAAGCATGTCACTGCTCTGCATCGTCAGCCAAGAGTTCCTCCTTCAACGTTCTTGAACAAAAGTCATCACAAGAGAACTCAGGGTGGCCAAAACACATGCCATCGGACTCTGTCAGGCAATGACCGAATCAGCTACAGCATCGCAAGCAATCATGACCTCACCGGAGACCAACTCGTGGCCAACAAGACATGATGGATGTACCTCAGTGTAGTCTGCCTAGACACTCAGGCCAAGGGCCTTTGTGCAAGGCTTGCCACTTTGAATACTATCAGTCAGGCATCTAGGCGCGGAGTCACTAGTCCGTGTTGAAATAGTACGCACCTTGTCCACTGCCTAGCTGGCTAGCTACACATACAGACAAGGCATGCACTGCTTTATGGAGTATGTCCCCTTGGTCTGTTCTGAGATGGGCCAAGAACCATACCATACCATACCATGCACTGCCCATAATGGGTATGTCCCCTGTGGCTCACCATAGGAACCATACCTTTTTCGCTTGGTTGAATAGGCGCCGGAGTCTCAAACGAAAGGTTGCGGGTTCAAACCCCGCGCCGGCCGCAATTTTCTTTGTGGCCAAAACTGGGATAGGAAGCTTCTAGGAAGCTTACTAGAGCCTGCCTTGAGGATGACACTTGGCGGTGTAAGGACGCGCCAAGTAGGACTGTAGGTTGAGGTTGGCTCCAGTGGAGCAACTACAAGCAGAAGCTTTAGCAAAGCTCTGCAAGTATAAAATCATGTGCCTTGCATGCATCCATTGACAGTTCTTGCCTTTGAGACTCCTCACAGAGTGTCCAACCAAAGGTAGACACTAAAGACCAACATGCGGACTTTGTGAGGTTGCAAACCAAACAAACCTAAAGTGTGGATCCCTCATTCGAGGGTGATATGTTATCTTGGTTGCAATACCAAGAGCGGTTGGCGGCCTCCCATGTCGGGACCCGTTTTCTAGACCGTTGCTATCCGGCGCATTGACAAAGGGTTATGGGCCCACACTTTTGGTTCTGAGGTACGCTTCCAAGACCGACTAGCGTGTGGTCTTGCAGGGCGCATAGGTACAACAGGGACACGACCATCGGACGGCTCCATCTGCTCCATCGGCTTCTTCAAGTAGGGTGCGCACACGTGGCGGACTAGGGGACGAGGAATAGCTCTGTCCATGTTGGACACGACACTTGAGCCCCAACGGGATTAAGCTCTACCCCTTTCTAGAAGGTGGTATGACCCCGAGTCCGTTCTCTCACGACGGCACCATCGCCTTAGGCGATCATCGGCAGGAGGGGTATGCAACGGAATCAACTGCACCTTTTGAGAATGGTCGCAGTCAGCAGCCTCATCAGCCTCATCGGCCTCAACAAAGCAGAGTAGCAGCAATGCAGAGAAGACGAGTAACCGCAAGAAATGGCGGATCCGACTCCAGCCTGCCTTGAGGCGGGTATGTCCAAATTCACAGGGACAGGTTTTCCTTTGTGGAAATGGCAGTTTGACATTGTCATGAACGTGCGTGGCTACCTCGACATCCTAAAAGGGACCGAGACAGCACCAGCCGATGCGACCGTGACAACGCATGCGGCTGACCTTGCAGCATGGACGATGAAGAACAACATGGCTCTCGCCATTCTTGTGACATCCATCAACGAGACTCAACACTCCCACATCACAGGATGCACGCTGGCTGCCGAGGCCTACGCAAAACTTGCACGCGTGCATCAATCAAACGCCCTTGCAAACCGACTCTTCATCTTCCAACGGTTGATTTCGATGAGGGTGAGCGAAGGAGAATTGATACCCACATTTTTGCAGTCGTTCGACAACGTGCTGCAAGAGGTCCAGCAAATGGAATGGAATCTCGACTCTAACATGCGTGCAATGATGGCGCTACTGGAAAGCTGGGGGTCCTTGATCACCGTATTTGGCGGTTGGAAGGAGGCAGATCTGACGTACGAGGCTGTCGCCGAACACGTCCCCAATGAGTCCATGCGACGCAGTGGCAGTGAGGCAAACATCTCAGCCTATGCCTCTCGCTTCGGTGGACAAAGTGCAAGCTCTTGCTCCAGTCAAGGCAATAGCAGAAGCGGTGGCGGTGAAGGGAAAGGCAACGGTGGCCGGAAGAGTTCCAAGAAGCCCGGCAACTGTCACAACTGTGACAAGGCTGGGCACTGGGCTAGGGACTACCATAGTCCCAAGAAAGAAGGCGGGAGCAAAGGTGGAAAGGAGAAGAAGGAGCTCACCAACATGATGGCTAGGGGACTGCCCATGAAGGGCGCAGTGATCCTTAGGCCCGGTGCATTCGCCCTTGACTCGGGCACCAACCACCACTCATCAAAAGAGAAGGGTGGATTTGTCTCCATGGCCGAATCTGTCATGCGCATCAAGTGTGCAAACGGCGGCATCGTCCAAGCCATGGGCAAAGGGAACAAGGTGATCACGTTCAACGTGAATGGTGCGGAGAAGGCGGTCAACCTTCAAAAGGTGGTGTACATGCCCTCCTTTGCAGCCAACCTGTTGTCCATGTCACAAATCACCAACAACAACATGACAGTGGTGTTCACCAACAAGGAAGCGGTGGCCCTCAAAAATGAGGACATCCAGATCTTGTACACCAAAGACGACCTCATGCTTCAAGTTCCAAGAGTCGACGGCCTCTACGTGCTTAAAACCAAAGTCACCAAGGCATTGGATGAGGGACTCACATGTGCCACCAAGACAGTGGCACCGGAGCCAAAGGATGCACCGCCGGCGACCGCTGCAGCCGCCACATCAACCAAGGACACTGACGCTGAGCTGTGGTACCGGCGATTTTGCCATGTGGCCAACAGCATGCTGCAGAAGATGCAGGAGCAAGAGGTAGTCTGCGAAATGGAAGGGTGCACCATGAAGCATGGCGGAGGGTGTGCATTGTGTGAACCATGCCTCCAAGCGAAGGCAAAGAAGAAGCCGTTTGGGAGAGGAGGTCAACGAGCAGAGCACATCTTGGAAGTGATACACAGTGACGTGTGTGGACCCTTCCGCACACCATCTAACGGAGGAAGCAAGTACTTCCTGACCTTCATTGATGACCACAGCCGCAAGTTGTGGATCCACTTCCTCAAAACAAAGGGAGAGGTCAAGGAGAAGCTCCTCGAGTTTGTCGCCATGGTGGAGCGGCAAACGTCCAAGAAAGTGAAGACGCTCCGAAGTGACAACGTGGGTGAGTACGAGGCATGCAAGCCTTGGCTCAAGCATCATGGCATCCGCCACGAGCAAACCACCCCTTACAACCCCAGAAGCAACGGCGTTGCCGAGAGGATGAACCAGATCCTACTCCGCATGGTGCGAAGCATGCTCTTCGACGCCAAGCTCCCACCTCACTTTTGGGCAGAAGCAGCAACAACGGCCTGCTACCTCTTGAATCTCACACCAGCAACTGCCTTGCGGAAGCGTGGAAAGGAGCAGGACAAGCAGCTGAAGACCCCACAAGAAGCATGGTCGGGAAAGAAACCCAACGCATCTCATCTGAAGGTGTTTGGGTCCACTGCATGGGTGAAGATCCAGTCGAGAGAAGGTGGAGGCAAGCTTGACGCACGTGTCAGGAAGTGCGTCATGGTTGGGTACGACACATCACACAAAGCCTATCGGCTTTGGGACCAGGCAGTAGGCAAGCTCGTAAGGAGCTGCGACGTTGTGCTTGACGAACGCACCCTTGGAAAGGGAGAGCTGCTGGACCCGACCCTCGCTCCCAAAGCGGGAGAGTGGATAGTGTTGCTTGAGTCTAGAGACCAAGCACCCGACAACTGGCTCGCTTTACCAGCAGGTGGTGGGAATGGGAGAACAGTTGTGGAGGATTAAGTAGCATCTGACATGGATGCGGATACCGAGGCGTCCGGGGCTTCCGAGTCTCACTTGGAGTCTGACGACTCTTCTGGTGATGAGGACGATAACGACGACAAACCACCACCTGTGGAAGCACCAGCACCAAAGCAAGAAGCTGCACCTCTACCCCGGCGCAGTTTGCGACCAAAGAGAGCACCTTTGCGGTATGAGGATGATTGGACCGGCCTTAGCTGGTCATGCATGGCTCAGGGAGAGCCATCCACAGTGGCAGAGGCGATGAATGGCCCAGATGCGGCCAAGTGGAAGGAGGTAGTGGATAGCAAGCTCGCGTCCATTGGTGAGAACGGCACGTGGGTGCTGGTGGATACAATTGACAAGGCCCACGTGGTGGGATCCAAGTGGGTCCTCCGAGTGAAGAAGAAGCAAGATGGCAGCATCGACAAGTCCAAGGCTAGGGTAGTGGCTAAGGGGTTGTCTCAACGCCAGGGCTCCGAGTACGATGAGACGTTCGCGCCCGTCATGACCTTTGCCTCCATCCGCTCTCTCCTTGGCATTGCAGCCGTGAAGAACTTGGAGATACACCGGATGGACGTTAGGACAGCTTTCCTTTATGGGAAGCTTGGCAAGGAAGTGCTGATGGAGGTCCCCAAAGGAGTCGAAGCTCCCAAGGGCAAGGTGTGCAAGTTGGTGAAAGCGCTCTACGGACTGAAACAGGCCCCAAGGATGTGGTACAAAGAGATGGACGGTTTCATGACCAGCCTCTCCTTCGCGCATTGCCATAATGACCCGAGCATGTACGTGCGCGATGATGGGAGAGGGCTGATGCTGGTTGCGCTGTACGTGGATGATCTGATCATCTACTCGTCTTCGGTCAAGCTGCTAGATGAGCAGAACTCTGACCTCAGCAAAAGGTTCAAGATGAAGGACATGGGTCCTCTCGAGTACTACCTCAGGATTTCCATCCACCGCAATCAAGCTCAACCAAACCAAATACAATGGTGAGGTACTGAAGCGCTATCACATGGAAGACTGCAAACCTGTGAGCACCCCAATGACGACCAATACAAAGCAGAAGGCCTCCATGTCGCCAAGCAACAAAGCAGAACAAAGGGAGATGCAAGACATCCCGTACCAGTCCGCCGTGGGTAGCATGATGTACGCCATGGTGGGGACTCATCCGGACATCTGCTATGCTGTGCGACAAGTGAGCAGATTTGTGGCCAACCCTGGGCCACAACATTGGCAGACAGTCAAGCGCATCTTCCGCTACCTGCAAAAGACACGTTACATGGGCCTCCTCCTTGGAGGCCAAGAAGGAATGGATCCCCTTCGCCGGAAGTGCTACATCGACGCTGACTGGGGAGGAAATCTCGACGAAAGGAAATCCATCGCTGGATACGTGTGCATCTTGAATGGCGCTACCATCTCATGGGCCAGCAGGAAGCAGGATTGTGTTTCCGTATCCATGGCTAAGGCAGAGTACGTTGCTCTGTCTGAGGTGTGCAAGGAGACTCAATGGTTGCGCAACCTGCTTTGAAAAATGACAGTGCCACAGAAGGATGCCACGGTCGTACATGTGGACAACATGAGCACCATCTCGATGGCTGAAGATGAGATCATCTCCCAGTGAACAAAGCACATCGACATACGTTGCCACTACTCACGTGACCTGGTCATGAAGAACGTGGTGGACTTGCAGCACTACGAAACAAAGAGCATGCTTGATGACTGTATGACCAAGCCGCTGGAGAGCGACTTGCACTATGCAGGCATTCGTGGATTCGGCATGAGGAGTGCGGCAGAGGAAGGGTGAGCCCCAAGGCATTGATGGAGCCCAGTAAGCAACACATGGACAGAGGTGCAAGGGAGAGATTTGTTGAAATTGTATGCACCTTTTCCACTGCCTAGCTGGCTAGCTACACATACAGAAAAGGCATGCACTGCTCTATGGAGTATGTCCCCTTGGTCTATTCTGAGATGGGCCAGGAATGCACTGCCCATAATGGGTATCTCCCCTGTGGCTCATCATAGGAACCATACCTTTTTCGCTTGGTTGAATAGGCGCCGGAGTCTCAAACGAAAGGTCGCGGGTTCAAACCCCGCGACGACCGCAATTTTCTTTGTGGCCAAAACTGGGACAAGAAGCTTCTAGGAAACTTACTAGAGCCTGCCTTGAGGATGACACTTGGCGGTCTAAGGACGCGCCAAGTAGGACTGTACGTTGAGGTTGGCTCCAGTGGAGCCAGTGCAAGCAGAAGCTTTAGCAAAGCTCGGCAATTATAAAAGCCAGTGCCTTGCATGCATCCATTTACAGTTCTTGCCTTTGAGACTCCTCATAGAGTGTCCAACCAAAGGTAGACACTAAAGACCAACATGCGGACTTCGTGAGGTTGCAAACCAAACAAACCTAAAGTGTGGATCCCTCGTTCGAGGGTGATATGTTATCTTGGTTGCAATACCAAGAGCGGTTGGTGGCCTCCCATGTCGGGACCCGTTTTCTAGACCGTTGCTATCCTGCGCATTGACAGTCCGTGCAGCCTTAGAGGCCAGTTCTCAGAGGCGACCATTGGGCTCGCGGGAGTAGCCTGATCGTGAGGTGCTCACCTCAGGCTGCGGAGAAGGCTATTGGGCCATAGCCGCAGGGGAAACGGGTCCATGCACGGGAGTAGGTGTGACTGGCGAGTCTGGCACTGGCATGGGATCAGGTATGCCACAGGGGACTGACACTTACACGGGATCAGGTATGTCAGAGGGGACTGACACTTGTACGGGATCAGGTGTGCGAGAGGGGACCGACACTGGCATGGGATCAAGTGTGTTAGAGGGGACCGATACTGGCACAAGATCAGGTGTGCTAGAGGGGTCTAACGCTAGCATAGGGTCACGTGTGCCAGAGGGGATTGATGTGGCTACTATACCCACAGCCATGATGGCCGGATTGTCCATAGCCGGAGACCGGACTGCACGTGAGGAGGCCTGGATGGTCCCATCCACAAGACTTCCCCATCAGTCGGGAAGCACACGTAAGAGCATGGACAGTGGCCAGCGAGAAAATGCTGGACAAGTCACGGTAGGTAACAACCTCAAAGAAGAGAGCATCTTGACACTTGACAATGTGACGGCGAGTATGGTCCAAAAAGCACCACGCCTTTGATCGCGAGGAGATGCCGAGGAAAGTACATATGTAACCCCGAGGTGAGACCTTGGACCCTGTTGGTCCTTGGTGTACCAAACACAAGCGTGGGACCCCAAACACAAGCAAGAAGGAGAGCATCATGATCGCCAAACCACAGTTCGAATGACGTGACATGGTCCGGAAGCCGACTATGCGGCGAGCGGTTCCGGAACCACGTCTTGTTAGACACGTCCTCAAAGTTAAAGGACTCCGGAAGACCGCACTCTGATAGCATAGCGCGAACTGCATCCTCCATGATTCGGTTCTAATGCTCAGACACATCCTTCTGCTGTGGTGTTGGAGGTATGGAGAGCTGGTTAAAAATACCGTGCTGAGCAAAGTAAGTATACCTCTCACCTAAGAAATCACCACCACAATCCTAGCGGAATGGGTGCAGGGTATGACAAGACTGATGCTCAGCCATCACCAACCACAAGGTGACCGCTAGGGCAGCATGGCTCTTCTGGTGAAACTATAGACACACCGCATCCGGGTGAAGTCATAGGTTAGGGTGATTATGTATCAACCTTGATTTGAGAGGGACTTTACTGGGAGAGGACCAAGAAATTCCAAGTGGACCAACTCTAGTGGACACATTGCCCAAGAAAAGGAGTCAGGTTAAGAGCAATGATGCATCTTACCCAAGGTGCAAAAACGACAATTGGTCTTGGACCACTTCTCAAAGGAATTCGCGTCAAGACTGAGGGCTAGCTGAGTTCGAATGAGCTTGGACACAATGCTTGAGCTCACATGGCAGAGTCGACGATGCATCAAGCACTGGTGCTCCAGGGAGATAACACTTGTGACAACCACACACATGAAGAGAGAGGGGGAGACAAAACAGAGGGAATACAATGAGACACATGATAGAGGTCATCAACAATGAAGGCACGAAGGAGGATGGCACGTGTGTCATGAGCAGTCACTATGGCTGAGTCACGAGAGTGCTCAACAGTGAGACCCATCTTGGTGCATGCACGAACGGAGAGCAAACTGAGCTCAAAAGCAAGGACAAGAGCACATTGGAAATGTACAAGGGGATAGACCGGCCATCAAACCGCACAACCCCAACTCCCCGCACAGGCAACGACTGACCAGAACTTGTGCAAACGGGACGAACCGTCAAAACAGGACCAAGCACAACGAAGTCACTACGCCAACAAGTTATGTGATGGGTGGCACTAGAGTCAATGATCCAGGTGTCACTCGCCTTAGGAGCAGCCCTCGACACTGAGAAACATGCCACATAACACTCCGGCTCTGCTAGACGTGTAGTAGAGGACAAGCCATATGTACTATCAGGTCCATCCTCATTGCAAGCCAACTGAGCTCCCCCACAAGCATCATCGCGAGCAACAAACATAGTAGGACAAGTTATCTCAGGACCACTTGGTTGTAGCAACACACTCGTAACTCCCTAAGTACAAATTGCCAGTAGCTCAATAAGCTCCAAGATCATGTGATCCTGAGGATCCATATCACCACTACTGCCTGGTGAAACGGATGAACGTGCTATAGTCATGGACGCGGTGCTCCCTGTTGGTGTGTCATTGGAGGAAATCTGCTACACGTGTACCGCCTGTAGGTTACACATGATCCAAGGCTAATCAAGGTGCAGCTGAAACTCCGTGTAGCAATGAGCTCCTCCATAGTTGTAGTAGTGGACAGAACTTCCACTACTACTACTCGCTTGTTGTTTTTGTTGTTGTTGTTGCTGTCCCTTCATGCGTCACTTTTTCCCATAGTTCCCGTGTACGGCCACTACAACAACCTGAGTGTGGTCTCTCAAGGAAGAGGAGGAGGAGGAGGAAGCGGTGGATGTGGGACTAGTGATCTGGGAAAGCGGTGTAGGAGGGGTCGTGGTCACTTCTAAAGCAAGTGGAATCTACTGATGGGTGATTGCAACCTCATGAGCTGATGCGGCCGAGAGGAAGCAGCAATGGACACAAGGAATAAACTATAAGGACTCGCACAACTCAGAGAGGGCCACACAGTCAAAGCCCGTAAAGAGCTTCTTGTGGTCTAAGTGTGGCCCCATCAAAATGGTGTCGAGTGTCCACAGCTGCGTCTCACCACCATTCCCAAGGCGTGTGTAAAGGTGCATTACGTGCCTCCAGTATTCAAATGTAAGCTCTATGGCTCCTTGACTGAGGGAGTGAAACTCACACAGTTGGGCCCGCCTCGTAACATGGGTCTTCGCACTCCCTGGCGCAAATCTAGTCCAGTCCCGGTCTCACCCAGGAAGGGGCAAAAGTCGACCACAATCTCCTGCGGCATGGCGTAGAGTAGACCACCTATCACTCTTGCTCCTGTCTGTGAGAACAGTCTCTTGATTCAGATGTGGCTTTTCTTACTTGATTTGGCGCACTAACGAGTATGATAGCGTTGGGTTTGCATGGTGGCCATGGCTGCCGCAGAAAACCTAAGTGCCGAGATTGAACGAGCAAGAGCTCGTACGGGTGAGCTTCAAGGAGCGAGGCCCACCCGTCAGCTAGCAAGCTGTTCCATCGGCGTAGCATGCTCGAGCGAGGGCAATCCCCTTGCATGTCACGCAGAATGGGGCCGACCGCCCCCATCCAAGATCACAAGCAAAAACATAGTCTATGCCACTAACTGTTCTAGACCTAACCTAGGTTTTCGAGGTTATGCATTGTATGGTGTAGACCAAACATTCAACATAAAGACAATCATAGGATTCACAATAAATCCGGCATAGTATTCATGGCTATCACTATGGATGGAGCTGGGGCAATGTTGTGACAAGGAGGCAAGCGCACTAAGACACCAGATGGCATCCAGCGTGGTTCCAGCGTGGCTTAGTGTGCGTCACCTCCACTCTCTGGCTTAGCATGCCCTGCGCACTCAGGTTCACATCAGAGGGAAAACATAGACAGAGAGGATTTACACGCCCCCTTGAATCTGAGTGCGATGGGCATGCAGCCAAACCGTTCAAGTTGCTGATGGATTGCAGGGGATGGGAGTGCCTTGGTAAGAAAGTTGGCAAGTTGGGCATCATCGCTTATTGAACATACTTGCACAGCGCCTTCCTCGACTTCTTTGCAGACAAAGTGATGCTCTACAATAATATTCTTTGTGCGAGGATGCAACACACCATCATTCTCAGCAATGCGGAGTGCAACAGAGCCGTCGCTGTGCAGTGCAACGGCACGTGTGTGCATCCCCAATTCCTCAAGTAGTCGTGCCAACCAAATGCATTCACATGCAACTTCACCCAATCCCATGTATTCAGGTTCAGCCACACTCCAGACCACACATGACTGTTTGGCACTTTGCCATGAAACTGTTGTACCCCATACACGAAACACATAATCCCCAGAAGTGTGGGCCCCACACGATCGCGTGCATAATCAATTGTCATAGTAGACCCACAGAGGGTGCAAAGACCAGACCAAGGTCAACAGTGTCCAACACGTAGCGAAGCAACTTCAGCAATGCCTTGATATATGT
This sequence comes from Penium margaritaceum, assembly GCA_023375785.1. Taxonomy (NCBI): domain Eukaryota; kingdom Viridiplantae; phylum Streptophyta; class Zygnematophyceae; order Desmidiales; family Peniaceae; genus Penium; species Penium margaritaceum. The sequence continues at coordinate 239,317 of SZWC01000426.1, forward strand.
GCTTTGTGGTTGTTGGCTGAACTGTGCCAACACGTTCACTGTGCATGAGATGTCAAGTGGTGTGGTGGAAGCAAGATAGGACAAGCTGCCAATTATTTGCCTGTAGAGAGTGGGGTCACAATCTGGTCCGTAGTCAGTGGTGCTGACATCTAGGAGATGCACGTACACATAAGGACTCATCAGTGAATGCTATCATGGTAGATATTGTACCAAATACTCGAAGCATGCAGTGAGATGTGCAATGAACCGTCCTTGGTGCAAACTGAGTGTGCGAGAAGCCCTGTCCTTGGCAATAGTCATTTCCAAGAAGTTAGTGGCCTCACCCAAGTCTGTCATGCTGTAGTGCATGGTGAGCAGCTTCTGTGTTTCTGTAATGAGTGTGAGCGAGGGTGACAGGATAAGTAATTCATCCACATAGACAATCAAGACAACTGGAAGACCGTGGTCCCAATGCAGGAAAAGAGAGGGATCACTCAGACTTTGGGTGAACCCTCCCGATCCAAGTGTGCATTGTATTTCTTTGTTCAAGCAGTGCGAGGCTTGCTAGAGCCCATAGAGGGCCTTAAGAAGCATCCACACACGGTCTATACCATCATCAAACCCTTTTGGTTGCTTCCCGTAGAGCTCTTCCTCCAGTGGGCCATTGAGGAAGGTGTCCTTTGCGATCCATTTCATGTATCTCCCAGTCCTCATGAGCCACCACACCCAGTAGTGCCTGAATCGTCCCGTATTTTCCAACTAGGGCACAGGTATCTGTGAAGTCCTGGCCAAGGATTTGGTGGAAGCCCTTGGCCACAAGCCTAGCTTCTCAATGAGTCTTGCCAGGTTCCTTTTGAGCTTGTACACCCATTTAACATCGATGGCTTTCCACCGTGGTGGCACTGGAACCAGTCCGTATACGCCATGCTCTAGAGGGGCATTTAGCTCAACCACCATGGCTTCATCCCATTCAGCTGCATCAGCACGGCCCATGGCCTCAGCAAGTGTCTGTGGGTCCTCAATGGCCTGCTACACGTTTACTGGACCGGCTATATGATAACACTGTCTGCAATTCACACGCGCCACATTGTGCGAGGAGCGCCGTATCGGTGGCGGAGATGGTGTTTTGTACTCTCTGTGTTGTTGTGGGACGTTTGGATATGGAACCAGGGAGGTGTGTGAGGAGCACTAGATTTTGTACTCCGTAATTCAATGGGTGTCAATAGGTCTGTGGGAACCTGTGATGTTAGTTCCATGTTGTGCTCTTGCCGTGAGGGTTGTGAGTGTACAGTGGGAGTGTGAGGCACGAAGACAGGCAAGCTTACATAGTCTGGGTACTACTAAGGGATGGTGATTTGTGCGATGTTACCCAAAGTGCAAAATTTTTTGTAGGGCATGTGCTCCAGAAAGGAGGCATCTCTACTCTCTATGAAGTTGTGGTGCATGGGGTCCCAGAAGCGCCACGCCTTGGAGGCAAGTGAGACGCCTACAAAGACGCACCATTTCCCTCATGGACTCAGTTTGTGGTCTCTTTGCGGCTGTGCGAACAACACACATGCCATCGTATCCCACACCCTTGCTGGCCGCATGTCAGCCTTTTCCTTAAACCAACCTTCCCATGGCGTGACTGTCCTGGGCAGGGGCCCTTGTGGCACCCTGTTTCATACCCATGTCACATACTTGACAGCCTCTTCCCAGAATCCAAAGGACAGACCACGATCACTCAACAGAGTACGTAACGCATCACCAAGCATCATGTGACACCATTTGGCCACACCATTTTGATGTAGTGTGTACAGTGCGGTGGTTTGATGCTCTATACCTTTCGCCTTTAGTTCTTCTGTGAGACACCAAGAAACTGTCCTCCTCTGTTTGTTCACAACTGCAGTAGTTTGTGGCCAGTTTGCCTTTCAGTGAGGGGTATCCATTCTGCAATGGCACGATGGGCATTCGCTTTTGACTTCAGCATGAACTCCCAGCAAAAATGACTGAAATCGTCTGGCAATGTGAAGATGTACTGTGGACAAAAGGCACTGGCATGGGTCCTTTCATGTCTGCATGGATGAGTTTGAGGAAGGCCTAGAAGACCTTATCTGATCAGTGAAAAGTCTGTCTATGTGCCTTGCCTTCTTGACAGTGAAGGCACGCGTCTGCACTAAGACCATGTGGGCAGTCCATTGGCAGGAGTCCATGTGCAGTTGTGTGTTTGATCATGTCCATAACCAGGTCAGTGTTGATGTGTACACGACGACGATGTACTACATATTTGTGCTTTACATCCATGGCCATGATGACATGTGTCTGAGGTCTGTGTGAGTGCGTCAATGGGACGAGGGTAAGGCGGTAGAACATGTCAGCGTGCAAAGGACCATTAGCCAACAGTGCCCCAGCAGCATAAAAAAGCATGCAGTATTGCTTCTGCATAAGAGTGGACATGTATGCCTAGCGGTCGAGTTGACCCCCAGACAGGAGATTCACTTTCACCTTAGGAGCATTTAACACACCAGTCAACCAGAGTACACCCCAAGGTGCTTGCAAAACCACTGTGCCCACACCTTCAACTTCCAACACCTCCCTAGACCCTATTCTCATGCCCTCCACATAATGCGCAGCATACAGCGACATAAACAGCTAGCGATGCAGGGACATATGATGTGACGCAGCAGTGTTAAACAACCATTCATGCATCAGAAGTGAATGTGACGTGGTGACTTGTGTGTGCGCCAATCACTCACCTGTCAACTGTGACATGGCAGGTGGTTCTGGTGGCTACAACTCCATGGGTACTATCCACCCAACCGCTAGAGCTCTGACTGTGTGTTGTTATGACTCTGCCATGTCCGCGTGGACGTGCTGCACCCGCGTAGGTGCTAGAACTAGGACGGTCGATTTAGGTGGAATGTAGTAGGGGCCCTGGTAGAAAGGAGCTGGCCCCTGATAAACAACCTGGTCGGCCGGCAGCTGCATCAGTGACGGCGCAATGGTGACTCTGCCAAAAGCTACCGGGGTCGAGGTCCTGTCATCATGGGTGCAGACCAAGCTGGGGGCTACAACTGTTGCCCCAGCAATGGGCAAAACATCGGGGCCGTGAACCTCTGCTGCGATTGCTGCTGCTACTAGGATGGCGTCATGATGCGCTGCAGATCTGGGCACGAACGCCAGAAGTGACCATGCTTGCTATAGTAGTTACAGGTACGTTGACCGCTACCTCCACCACTACCCCTGCCACGGCCTCATCTACCACCTGACTGGGTTCTCGCTCCTCTGTGTCCCCAGCCTCCTCCGCCTCTACCTCCTCCCAGAGCAGAGCTGGTGGGAGCACTTGGCAAGGACAAGTAGATGAATGCAATGGGTTTCAGGTTGTTGGCCTCTTGCACCTCTTCACGAAGAATATCCTCGTAGTGGCGCAGCTCCTCAAACACCTCCGCGAGGTCGGTGTTCTCAACATTTGGTACATGAAGGTGTCGTAGAAGCCTTCGCCGGAACTCACTATATGGCTCTCCTAAATACAACAAAACAGGGTCCAACCATTCAAGCACAGAGCAGGCTGCTCCAAGCCCAAGAATACAGAGACGAAGGACCATTTCCACATCCCAATACTCTGCTATCGGTGCCACCGGCTTGGGGTACAGATTGCGGATTCAATCCTACAGAGAGATCACCAATGCCATTCCCTGTTCCTTATGGCATGTAGCCAGATGCTACCATGCATCATGAGGTCGTGGAGCTCCATTGCGAGGGTCTGCTGGATCCTCCCCTTTGCCACGAAATAGGAGATGGCGGATGTCATACGACTGATTGTCGGGAAACGCTCAAACAAGGGCATTAAGTGTGCCTAGCAGGGCACGGCCCTCAGTTGCATATGTCGGCGGAAAGAGGTACAACTCCTGTAGCCCATGCTCCACCGTCCACGCGAGAAAAACTTCCTTCTATGCAAGGAAGTCTTGCGAGCCCAAAGCGGACGGCATCGGATCCTTTTGGTTTATGGCCCTGCTGAGATCCTCCCATGTCACCGTGATAGCATCGGCACTGCCACTAGCTCCGACTCCATTGCCAGCACAACCTTCTGGAGAAGATGCCACTTGACTCATGGCTTCAGAGGGGAAGGAGACTCCTAGGTCGGTAACGTTGACCTCAGCTCTCCTCGTTTACGCCGGCTGAAGTTTTGACAGAAATTCGCGGGTCCACTTTGGGCCCAGTTTTCAGTCTTGAGCCCGTAGCTCTTGGAAGAATGCCTTGTCTTCATCTTGATTGCCTCTCAGGCCACATGCGACCTACACAGGCACATTTGTGGGCCTAGGGACCCCGCCTCCACCGCAAGGGGGCGGTCGTGGCACTTGGACTCTCCCTCCCACTCCTTTCCCATCCTCACGGGCTTACCCATGTCATCTACCACGTCTACTATCTGTGCGCGGCCTAGGGGAAGGGTTTCCGTAGCCCTTGGCAGCGAACGCGCTGTCCTTCAGTGACAAATGTGTGGATATAGGTCCGCGTGTGGCTCGGCCGTCACCATTCTAGCTTGGCGCTACTCCTAGGCATTCTTAACAGGCCTTGGAAGTTGCTTGGATACCATGAGATCAGTCTCTTGATTCAGATGCGACTTGTCTTACTTGATTTTATGCCAAAACGAGTATGATAGCATTGGGTTTGCATGGCGGCCATGGCTGCTGCGAGAAACCTAACTGTCGAGATTGAACGAGCAAGAGCTCGTTCGGGTGAGCCTTAAGGAGCAAGGCCCACCTGTCAGCCGGTGAGGAAAGCTCGCCGGTGCAGCCTGCTCAAGCAAGGGCAATCCCCTCGCATGTCACACAAAAAGAGGCCGACCGCCCCCATCCAAGATCACAAGCGAAAATATAGTCTATGCCACTAATTTTTCTAGACCTAATCTAGGTTATCGAGGTTCTGCACTGTACGATGCAGACAAACTATTCATCATAAAGACAATCTTAGATTTCACGATAAATCCAACAGAGTATGCACGACTGTCAATGAGGATGGAGTTGGGGCAATACTGTGAGAGGGAGGCAAGCATACTATGACTCGAGATGGCATCCAGCATGGTTCCAGCATGGCTCACTGTGCGTCACCTCCACTCTTTGGCTCAGCATGCCCTGCGCACTCAGGTTCACATCAGAGGGAAAACATATACAGAGAGGAATAATGGTCTGGAGGTGGTGAGCGTTGCGGATCTGGTACAAGCTGTGATAGTGAGGCCATGCGTCCTCAGAATCAGCCTACACCTTAAACAAGTTCTCCTAAAAATCAAAGTCCTCGTCTGTATTGTAACAGGGTGGAGGTGTCTCGAAGCCCTTTGGTTGCCGCTCCGTGGAGAGGGGGACATCAGGCTCGGCAGATGGTGGACAGATTACAAGGAGACCACGAGTGAGAGAAACGCCACCAAAAGTAAACGCTGCTGAACAATGTGCCTGATCCTGTCAGCGACAAGGTGGCCAAGTGAGAGGCTGTGACCCCAGGAGTAGCTCACGAATACGGTCCTCAAGGAATCGTGTCATTGCGTCTTTGATCCTCTATCTCTTCCTCATCCCAAGTGTCAACCTATGGTGAGGGATGCTCAGGCATCCGCATTGTATAGGATGTAGACTACTGAAAGGATGGTGCAGCTCCAGTAGATCCCCCTTCCATCTATTGTGAAGCCTGTAAACATCCCTTGTCTGCCGCTGGTGATGCCGGCCCATCTCATGCTCCACCCGACGAAGGTCGTCAATCTCGAGTGACTGCGACCTTGGACTCGTGATGCCCAAAGAGGAGGAAGAGGAAGGGTCTCCTAGCCCTTTGTCCTTATCATGGGCCGTCGCCACCGTAGTCCTTAGTAGGGGTCCAAATGTAAAAAATGGTCCAAACAAGGAACCGACAGCATTCCTCGAGGATTCAAAACATTCAGAGAAATTTGACATTTGACCTCTAAATTGACAACGTCAGCAGAACCGATGCTAACGTCACTAGTTTTTCTGCCAAGGCTTTCATGCTAGCGTTTTAATGCTGGAATATTTTGCGCCAATTTTTTTAGTCGCGAGGACTCTGCATGACCGGTGGGGATGGTCATGTCATCCTCTGCTTGTAGCTATGCAGGGGTTGTTGCACAAGAATGCGCAGCTCTTGCATAGTGCTACAAAGCAGCATAGCTACGCAACAACTGTGCTATGCAACATCAGTGCTGTAAAATACCGCTACTACTACTCCGGTGAGTCCGGTGTTGGTGCGGTCAACGACATTATTGTTGCGCTACTGTAGCTTTTGCCACTACTACGATGCTGGTGCTGTTGTTATTTTTGTTGTTGTCGCTTCAGTAGTTGTAATACTACTACTACATTGCTGCTACCTCTACCCTGTTGCTGTCTTTAATACTACTGCTACGCCACTATTACTACTCGTGGCTGTTGATGTTGCTGCTCTTGCAAGCTGCTACCACCGCTACGCGCAGCAACTGCTTGAAGCCGCCGCCACGAGCTGCTCCTCCGGGCTGCTTCTCCCTTTTTTTTCTGTAGGTTGGTAGCCAGACACAGCTGAAAAGGAACTAGCTAATGCGCACGTTGGGACAATGGCGTCGTCAATGCAGCGTGCGGGAACCCACACTTGTTGCTTAGTATGCCCCCTTAGTCTCCTATAGTAGAGTCTGAGTGCTCTTGTTTGTTCCTCCAAAGTGTACGCGCCAGAGTTAGCTCTAGAAAGTAGCTGGAATGAAGCAATGACTGATTAGGAATGAAGAGTGAGAAACCAACTAGGACCCCTCCCAATTCTAGCCTCACCTCAGCTCTGTGAGGCTCGTTACTCAGCAAAACAGCCAACCAAGAAAATCCCAACATTATCCCGTCTCGCAAAATTTTCCTAGGTGAGACCTGCCAGACACCAGACAGCCCAAAATCCGAGCGTTGTCCATTTTTCCTAAAATGTAGTCCATACCAAACAAATTAAGTTGCAAACGAAGTCGTGTCATGAGAATCAACAAGAAAAACAGCTACGAGGAGTTACGGCTACCCGAAGTCAGGCGCCGGCTACACTAATCCTAAGAGCCAACTACGACTACTGATGACGTAACAGCCAAGGGTAGCTGCCAATGGAGTTGGTCGTGCGAGGGTGTAGTATCAGAAGCATGAGGAGGAGGAGAACCGCATGCTTGACCTCAGGGCGACACGTCCACTCCAACAAACAGCGCCGCATCCGCATCAGCGTCCATCCAGTGAGTCGTCAACACGAGCATGTAAACCAACGGAGAGGTCATAGTACGAGTCAATGAAGACGTGCACAGATCAAACCACAACACTATCCCATAATCCCAAGGGGTCAGTGTACATGAGCGTACAGAAGTAATGCTCCCCCCTGCTCCCCGGTCCAACACTCAATGCAAGAATGAGAGGAGATGGGTCACATGTGCAACGAGGATGAGCGATGAGAACCCATGCAGGGGAAGATTCACACCGCATGCATTCGGGGTAGCAATGTGACCATACTCACAGCTTCAGCACCTTGGTGAGGAAGTCAGCCAACTGTTTCTTAGTCACGATCCACACGATGTGAACGTTGCCCTCATGCAACAAGGAACACACGTAGTGATACTCAACATTGATGTGCTTCGTGCGTGCATGGTGGACACCATCATTTTTGGCAATCGCAGCGACACTCGCGTTGTCATAATGCAAGCTGATGGACGACATAGGCTGACGCAACTCACCTAACAAACGACGGAGCCACACACTCTCACATGTACCAGCGTCCAATGCCACGTACTCTGCCTCTGCTGAGCTGCATGCGACACACCCTTACTTCCCACTATGCCATGACACTCCCGTACCTCAGAGTCTAGCTCTTCCCATCTGGGCTCCATGCCCATTCGTTATCAATGTAGCCTACGGCCACCATGGACGGCTGCCGATAGAATGTTAAGCCTCGGCGTGCGGTGGAAACCACATACCGCAACACGCGGACAGCTGCATCAAGATGCTGCTAGTGTGGGGCTTGTGGGAACTGGGCAAGGACATTCACAAAAAAGGCGATGTCGTCCCGTATGATGGTGGCGAGAAACATGAGTAACCCGATGACGCAGAGGAACGCCGTGATGTCCACCGCTGAACCCAAGGTGCTGGAGTTAATAGCCTTTAGCTTCACCTACTCGACTGGGGTCATTAGGGTGGAGGCGCTGGGGACAGTGGTCAGAAGATCGGCAAAGTGGTCAGTGAGCATCTAAACGTACGCTGCTTGATGTACCTGCATGATGTCGTGCTTGTTAGCTAATGAGCTAAACACCTCTGGTTGAGAAGTCGCAAAACCGAAAAAAGCTCACAAAGGTTTTTACACCTTCTTCCTTTGCTGACATGTGTCATGCACCCCAACTTAATCAGGCGTACACTTCACCTTCAAGAGTACTAACGCTTTAGCATTACATCTCAAGAAGAGCTCAAGTCATCAATACGCACGAGTATTGCCTTCCCTTTGTTGGAGGCACACTCAGCCATCAAGCTTGTGGGATCCTTCCCACCATTTCCCCTTTGTCATTCATCCTCGTCTTCTCCCTCCATCTTGGGTGCCCGGCACTCCCGAGCCCAGTGTCCAGCCTTACCATAGTTGTGGCAATTTCCTTGGCACTTTGGACCCCTTCCACTGTTGCCAGTGCTGTTGTTTCCCTTGTACCCAGAGGAGGAGGTATTGCGGAAGGTGCCTCTGCTCCGTGAGGCAAATGCAGCCATGTTTGCTTCACTGCTCGTATGGCGCATGGCTTCATTCCGCACATACTCCGAGACGGTGGTGTAGGATACTTGCTCTTCAGTCCACCCTCCAATGACAGTGATCATGGGATCCCAGCTCTCCGGCAGCGTTATCAGAAAGATCATGGCTTGCAAATCGGGTTTTAGGTCCCACCCCGTGCTAGTGAGTTGTCGCAAGAGCGCCTCAAAATTTTTCATTAAGGCGGAGACGTCCTCCCCTTCACCAAGCCTCATGCTCATGAGGATCTATAGAATGAAGAAGCGGTTGGCAAGTGAGGAGGACTAAAACACCTTGCCTAGTTTGGCGTACGCCGCGGCTGCCACTATGCAGCCGCTGATGTGTGAAAGGACTGAGGGTTGTACGGAGGACTCAAAAACGGCGAGAGCCTTCTTGTTGAGCTTCATCCATGCCGCAAGGTCAGCACCCTCCTCCTTTGGTGCTGGGATAGTTCCGTGAAAACATCCTAGCAAGTTCCTACCATCCATGATGATCTCAAACTGCCACTTCCGGAGCGCAAACTCCTCTCCATCGTTCTTGAGGATGGGATAATGGTTCCGTGGTTCTCCTGTCCCTTTCATCCCTACAACTACATCTCCTACAGCTATTGCACCTGTTGTTGATGTTGATACACCTCTTTTTTAGGCATTTGTTGGCTGTTTGGTGAGAAGAGGCAACTACTTGTTCTCTTCATGTTCGTGCACTAGCAAGCAAGCAGGTGGAAGAAACAACAATGGATAGGCTAGGGAGATGCGCAGTCTCATAAGCTCCAATAGTTTAGTAATGTAGAGAGGAATGATGATTCACAAGCACACTGCTGAAATACTTGCTGCAGTGCACAGGAGGTGACACAGGCAACTGTGTCAGTTTGTCCTAAAACCAGCCCAAAACCATTGTTTTGGTCGTAGTTCTGTACAGAGGAATCCAAACGCAACAATTCGTCTGAAATAGAGATGCAAAATCCCGATCCGGACGCCACAGGTCGGGCATCGATTAGTGGATAGACAATGCAAAACATGCAAATGAGGCTCATGAGTCACTGCACCGAGAACACGTTGGCGACGACAGAAAATTTGAAAAGCACCCTAGTAAGCACCCAAGACGTCGTGGCGACTGTCTGGCAGCTATTGGTGGGTGGAGGCACCACCCGTTGGTGCTCTAGCTCCATCTGGGTCCGCATCAGGGGTCCACACGATCATGGACACGGTGGAGTGGTCATAGCAAGGTACACAAAGAGACGGGAACGAATGACATCACAACAACCTTCCTTGTCCTTCCCTCCCTAAAAGTTTATTCGCAACTCTAGGTGCGACTCTACAAAACACTAGACAAGAGGTTTTTGTTTCGGATAACCAGTTTCTTCCGGGGCTGCCGGCTTTCCCTTAAGTGCTGTCACACGACTCCCTCGACACCCCACGAGCCATCGTGAAAAATTCCCGCCCTTTCCTCCAACCATAGTCCTTCACCCTTCCTTTGAATTGAGCTAGCATGAGCAGTATCCATAGAAAACATTCGATGGTCTTTCATGTAATGCAAATTTTTCTAACTTCCTCTTGACCCTCCTTTGACAATGATCCATGTTTGTCCCAGTTTAGTGCCTTCACCACAGTTGCTTTGTAAACTTTGATGAAAGAGGTCCATGTAATCTTTTTTCTGAAGACAAAACCATTGAACACTGCTTCCTTCTCTGTCCCATAGTACACGTCATCATACCTCACCTTCAAACCATGTGCCGCAACACCTTTGCTGACCTTTCCTTGGATGCAATCGATATCCTTCTTGCCCTCCCCCTCCTCCTCCCCCTCCCCCCCCCCCCTCTGGAATTCCTTCAATTTGACTCAGCCTGGATTGCTACCCGTTTCGCCCTCTTCCACGTTAATTGGCAAGGGCGTTGGGCACAACCACACTCCTCCCTTAGTCAAAGTTTTCTTGACGCCTTCGCCCAGTCTCTCCAACAGTAGACATGGCTCATACCTTTCAATTTACGGTACAAAAACGCAAGAAAGCTTGCTTTGGCCTACGCTCATTGAAAGATGATGTCTTCCGGCTAGTAGGTTGTGCAACCTCCTCCTTTACGAAACTTAGTTCCGCCTATAACTATACTCTTGCTTCACCCTATGGTGGAAGCATCTCCACATATGTTCTTTCCCTCTATAATCCTAACGGGGGGGGGGGGGGGGGGGGGGGGGGCTCAGAAAAACG
>SZWC01000426.1:296196-306276 GCA_023375785.1 Penium margaritaceum
TCAAACCCTTAGTCGCGAGGGTCGTCTGGCTCTGAGAACCATTGTAACGGGTTGAGTCTCCAGCTCCTGCTCTGAAGTCGTCGTCAGAGTTCGCAGAATGGCGTTCTCAGTCCGCGTCAGGGGTTTACCCCCTTCGCAAGACTGAGGGGCAATCGTCATCAACGACCCAAAGCAGGGAGACTCGAATGTTTCGAGTCTCCGGAGGCCCATTTCTGTTTTTAGCCAAACCCCTGGTTTTAGGACCCAAACCGGGGGTTTTACCTCAAACTCGTGTGTTCGCACGAGTTATTTTGTTTGTTTTATGTCGAAGTTCGCCGTAAACGAACTTCGATTTACATTTTGTCGTTCTGGCGCAAAATCGTCGCGTGCGAGGCACGCTGGCAATTTCATGCCAGCTTTTTTTGACCTCACCCTCGCTCCCCCTATCCCTCGTCCTATCTTGCTCGTTTGCAAGGAGGGCGAGGGGGGGCGAGGGCACGAGGCCACGAGGCCTCGCCCTCGAGGCCCTCGTGGCCCCTCAGCCGCCGATTGGGCTGAGGCCGCGATCGGCGGCTGGCGGCTGGCTGGCCAGTGGCCGGCCGGTTGCTTGGCCGGCCGCCGGCCGGAGCTGGCCGACGGCCAGCGAATTGCTGGCCGCCGGCCAGCCCTCGCTGACGTGAGGGGTGGTGCGCAACCACCCCTCGCTTCAGCGAGGAGGGAGCGCTGAACCGGCCCTCCCGCTACAATAGTCTTGCACCGATATTGTATCGAAACGATTTGGCATGCATGCCTCTTCGGATGTATGACATGAACATGGCCATTGAACAAGCACAAACTCCTTTAGAGTGGTTTGTGATTGTTCGAGGGCGTGGCTTGTGTGCGGGCTGCGTGGGGGATGGGAAACTCCCCATACATTGAAAGGGAACCTTCCTAGCCTTGCTGCTACTGACGTGGCAACACAGTCCAGGGAGCTTGTACACTAGCCAGCAGGGCTGATGGCGGTATTACCGGTACTACGATTTTGTACGTCGGAATCGCCACCACCATGGTACGGTATCTTTTTCGCCGTACTGGTACGGTATCGGTACTAACCTGTCAAGGTACCCTTCTATCATACCGCGGCATTGTACCGCGGTACTATTTTCCTGAGATGTAGAAGGTTGAGAGAGAGGTAGTGAGACGAAGAATGGATGAAGAACAACACTCAAGTGTGGCAAATCGCCATGAAACATAGAATCCAGGGTGAGGGTTTTTGGGCACAGAGAAACAGCTTTCAGAGAACACACAGGTGTTTGTAGTTACTAGGAAAGTTCCTGGCTAGACTGTGTGAGACGGGACGGGTGAGAGCGACGGACAACAGTGCATGAGACACGCCATGGATGCGGTAACATGCCTTAGAAAATGTTCGCACTCGACCAAGACAAGAATGGAGAGGGTGGGGGGGGGGGATCGAGATAAGAACCGGTGAGCACGCACCCACCTTGAGCATCATGCTTGGGTGGGCGAGTGCCGCCACCCGGGGGTTGAGCCCGACCACTCAGAATAATCTGAGGGCGGCTGCTCACCAGTGCACGGTCGGGACCGGCACGGTGGCCCCCTAAGTATCAGCACCCGGGAAATATTCAGCTCCCCCAGAGCAGGCAAGGCAAGAGAACATGATGCAGGGCACGACAGTGAGAGTGTATGATCCCTAGCATCTACCACATCACAGAGAGTCATAGGAAGTCATAGAGAGTCATGCAATGGCCATATTTGTGCCAAGGGGCACTCCTGGGTCCAGCAGCAGCAGCTTGGGGGCGTCAATGGCTCCAGTCAGAATGGGCACGTCTGACGCTTCCCCAGGTAGGAATTGTCACTTAATCTGTACATGTGTGTGTGCACAGTGTGGGAGACAAGAGGGCATAGAGTTGTGAGTGGCCAACGAACTTCAACACTCCCCCATAACCCACACACAAGCAAGCCATACACACATGAGAGAACCACAAGAGGTGATCACGAGAGGTGAAGTAGATGGATCATAGAAAATCAACCTGGATCATGTGGACAGATGAGACCCACTGCGTGCACAGCACTCTTGAAGACATTTGGCTGAGGGCCTTACTGAGAAAGTCAGCTCTCTAAGACCGTGTATCCACCCACGCGAACTGGATGATGCCGGCAGCAATGCACTTACGAACAAAATGATGCTCCACATTGATGTGTTTGGTGCGTGAATGATGCATGCCACTGTTTTCAGCAATGGCCTTTGTGCTTTGGTTGTCACAACGCAGAGTGATGCAACAGATGGGAACTGTTGCAGCAAACGACACAGCCAGACAGCCTCACATGTGCCTGCACCAAGAGCAGCATACTGAGCCTCAGCAATGCTACGAGCCACACACCCTTGTTTACCACTCTTCGAGGAGACTACAGTGCCACCAACCAGAAACATGTACCCTGTTCGGCTACGAGCATCACAGTCATGCGCCCGGTCACTATCTGTGAAGCCGTCAACCACGACCAAGGGCTGTGCCCAAAAGTACAGCCCAACACGAGGGGTGGAGAGGGCGTAGCGCAGTACTCGCAATGCTACCTCAAGATGATGCTCGCGGGGACACTGAGAGAACTCAGACAAGAAGTTCAATGTAAATGCCACATCAGCACACGTGGTCGTGGCAAGGTACATCACGGAGCCAATGACACGGAGGTAGTTAGTCACATCGACTGTCTCCCCCAGTTTGGACAGCTCAAGGGACTTCAGGAGGGACTGACCGGCGGTCGTCATGGGAGTGGACGTCGTGGGGATGGACATGAGGAGCGGTGCGAAGCGCTCCCCCAGGTTGCGCACATATGCAGCCTGATGCACATGCAAGGTGCAACGTGCACGGTCCCGTTCCAGCTCCATGCCCAGAAAGACACGGGCCGGGCCGAGATCCTTCATCTTGTATGCCGCCTGGAGCAAAGCCTTGGCGGCCGCAACAGACGCAACATCGGGGGAGGCAATGAGAAGATCATCCACGTAGACAAGAATGGCAACGAGTGGTTTTGTGGGGGGGCTGAGGAACAACGCCGGATCCACATCACTCTGCTTGTAGCCCCCTTTTTCAAGGGTGGATGTGATCTCTTGGTTCCAATACCGCGGGGGCTGTTTGAGACCATAGAGGGCCTTGCGCAGGCGCCACACCCGGTTAGTTCCATCAGAGAAGCCGGGTGGTTGTACCATGTAAATCTCTTCATCCAGTTTGCCATGGAGAAAGGTATTGTTGACATCCATCTGCTCAAGCTCCTAGTCATGCTGAGCGACCAGGCTGAGAAGAGCCCTGTCTGTGGTGTACCGACTGACTGGGGCAAAGGTCTCGTCAAAGTCAACATCGGGGATCTGAGAGAATCCTTTAGCAGTGACACGAGCCTTGTATCGTTCAACTGTGTTGTCTGGATTCAACTTACGATGGTACACCCACTTGGCAACAATTGCCCTACGTCCCGGTGGGAGGTCGACGAGCTCATACACACCGTGCTCAGATAGTGCATCGAGTTCGACCTTCATGGCCTGCTCCCACAACGGGGAGTCAGAGGCTGTACATGCTACCTGCACAGTCAGCGGTTCGGGAGGAAGAGGAGAGAGGCCGGCAGCAGCAAAGCACGAGGCAACATACACAGCTACAGACGAGGACAGAGCTGAGTGGAACTCCTGTTCGACAAGAGAGTAGCCAAGTGCGGTGCTGGGGTGTAGGATAGATGCTGCCACAGACAGGGCAGAGGTGGTGAGACCAAGAGCACGAAGGCCAAGGTCACCAGAGAAAAGAGGATGAGGCTGTGAGGGAAGAGCCCGGAGACGTCCACCGTGCATGTAGGGTGAGACTGGGGGAATGGACAGAGCACGCTTGGATGAGGAGAGAGTAGCAGGACGAGGTGGCACAGACGGAGGAGAAGAATGACCAGAGAGAGGTGGTTCAGAGATGACAGGGGGCGGCGTTGGGGTGGCGTCGAGAGTAGGAGCAGAGGAGGAGACCGCGGGGGAGGTAGCGGTAGGGGAGACAGGGGATCGGCCGGGTGAGGCCAAGGGAACCGTGGAGGGAGACGTGGACAAGGGGACACTCTGCTTTTCCGAGGAAGAGACAGAGGGAACCGAGGGATGCTCCGAGGGGAGAATAGCAGGCCCAGAGGGCATAGAACCACCCCCACCCCGAAATGACGGAGAGAGGGACCCGCCAAAGTGGGGGGAGTCACGCGCAAACATGTGCTCATAGAAGAGTGCGTCACGAGACTCAATGACACGGTAGTGGAAAGGGTCCGAGAAGCGCCACGCGTTGGAGAATGGAGAGACGCCTAGAAAGATGCACAGGTGACCACGAGGGGACAGCTTACCGTCACGTTAATCGACGAGCACCCAGACGGAGACAAGACAGCCCCAAACGCGGGAAAGACGGAGGTCCGCACGCCTACCAGTCCATCGTTCAAAGGGAGTGACAGTGTGGGGAAGGGGTCCATGCGGGACGCGATTCCGGACCCAAGTCATGTAGGACATGGCCTCAAAGGCGAAGAGAGGAGACTGACCGGAGGCAGAGAGCAGAGAGCGAACACCATCAGCAAGAGTGCGATTCCAGCGTTCGGACACACCATTTTGTTGTGGGGTGTAGGGGCCAGAGGATTCAAGCCGCATACCACAGGACTCAAGGAAGTGAGATGTGGGGCCAAAGATCTCACCACCACGGTCACTGCAAAACATGCGCAAGGACCGAAGACAAGCCCACTCGGCATGGGAGAGCCAGGACTCGAGGACGTCGGTGACATCACTCTTGTGCCGCAGGGCAAAAACCCAACAGTAGCGTGAGTAGTCATCAGTGAGGTACAGGACGTAACGCCCAATGCCGCCAAGGAAGTCCTGGGGCAACGGGCCCATGACGTCAGCATGTACAAGATCAAGTGGGTGCGAGGTAGAATGGGGAGCGGTGCAGTTTGCCAATGGCACAGTCAAAGCAGGTGGACGTGCAGGGAGGAGAAAAGGTGGCAGGGTCAAGGCCGTATGCAGGCGGAAGGCGGAGAAGGCGCTGGATCGCGGCAGTGTGATTGTGATAGAGGCGACGATGTAGGAGATCAGCATGCTCGGGGGACAACAATGGAGCGACGTGAACAAAGGCAGAGGTAGCGGAAGACGAGGGCAACGTGAGCGGCACACGGAACATGCGATCGCAGCGCACACCACAAAGAACTACACAGCCAGAGGAGCGGAGAGAGATGGATGCAAGGCCGCGGCTGGACAAGAAGTCAATGCCCTTATCGTCAAGGGTGGTCACAGAGAGAAGACTGACCTCAAGGTCAGGGAAGTACAGAGCATTGGGCAGATAGACAGTGCCCCCATGACCAACAAAGCGGACAACACCAACACCTTAAACAGGGAGGAGCTGGCTGGAGCCAGTTCGCACGGAACGCACGGACTGAAGGAGGAACACGAAAGTGCGAGGGACACGAAGGAGGAACGATAGGAGGTCAGGTGATGTGTGGCCCCAGAATCAATGATCCAGAGGCGAGGGGAGGCACGAGTGGAAGGAAGAACCAAACAGACAGCGACGGTGCCACGGGTAGAGAGGGAGGAGGAATGACCAAGACATGTGGGAAACGTGTGAGACTGCAAATCCTCAATCCATGCATGATCATGAGGCAAGCCCCCTTGAACACCACCAGAAGAGGGACCACGGAGAGTGGCATCTGACTCACAGACAGACACACGGGCCTGGCCCCTCACACTCTCACCTCCCTGAGAGCGAAGGTGAAGAAGTTCCGCCAGTTGACGCTCGAGAGTGCGCTCCTCGTCACGGCGATCAAAGGAACGCTCCGAGGAGCGGTCAAACGAGCGATCGGATTAGTGCCCATCGTCACGAGCCCAGGGGGGAACGGAGTAGGGAGAAGATGGGGGCTCGTACGGAGGAGGGCCAGACGGAGGTGGAACCCAGCCCCAGGCGCTGGGTGTAGGTGGTGTCGGTTGGAGAGGTGCAAATGTGGTAGACAGTGCTGAGGCAAAGGAGGAGGATTAGGAAGACGCGACCGTCACGGCAGCAGTGGCGGAAGAGGCAGTGGCGCCTGTGCGGGCCCAATGAGCATGCATAGAGGATGCAAGGCGTGCATCTTTGTGGGGGGCAGGGCATTTGGGCACGGAGTGGCCGGTGGCACCGCAGTTCCAGCAAGTGACATCAGCAATAGAGGAGACACATTTTTTGCCACCGCGACCACCCCCACACCCTTTGCCCCCACGACCACCACCACGGCCGGAGCCGGGGCCACCCCTCCTCCTTGCGAGAAGCAGCCTGGCTGGAGTTGGCTGAAGCGTGAGAGGAGGAGGTTGTGGAAGTCGTAGCAGAAGAGGAGGGTGAGGAGGTAGTGACGGCAGCAAGGGCAGCACGATGCATGCACTTGTTCTGCAAGGTGTTCCACCAGTCAGTGAGACGTGAGGCTGTGAAGTCAAAGAGAGGACCAATCCTCGGTGGGGAGTCAGCAGGAATGGGTGCAGAGGCAAGGCACTCGAGCTCTGTTTGGGAGTTGTGGAGATACAGGTCAGATAGTTCAGGGATGAGAACAGCAACAATGGACAGGCAGGCAGAGAGAGGGCCAGGGTCGGCCCTGCCAAGATCACGCAGCAGGTGCAGACTACGGGCCCAATACTCATCTGCTGTCTTGTCCGCTCGTATCTGTAATGTGTTGAACTGGACAGTGAGAGCGCTTTGGGTAGCATGCCCAGTGACAGTTTTGTGGCGATGGATGAGTGCGTAGGCGCCCACTAGATCTCAAGGGGTGCCACGGGTTGGGTCTGCATTGTACGTACCAAGGTCATCAAGAAGGTTTTCGGGGCCGGCGTTGATAAGGCGCGCACAGCACGGGCAGCCTCTGTAGGCTGAGGCACAAAAGGCGGCTTGGCAGGTGAGTAATACTCCCATAGTAAGTCACCCGGAGCCCACACACTGAAGCGTGTCTCCCAGGATGTGAAGGTCAGTTTCGAAGTGAACTGTGGTGGTGGCGTCTCAAAATCTTTCTGCCACGTTGGTGGAAGAGCACGAGCGGAGGCTGGTGTGGCTGAGAGAGGAGGAGAAGAGTAGTTGGCAACGCCACCGCTAGGTGGAGCTGATGAGTCTGCAGACACTGACTGCACAACAGGGAGGACGGCAGCAAAGGCTGGGATAGAGCGAAGACGCTCAATGACCAATGCGGCCACCGTGGCCGCTAGTTGATGCTGTGCCTCCCGCTCATGGTGAAGCTCATCCTGCGCTTTATGGCGCCCGGCCTATGCCTCATTGAGAGTAGCCTGGAGGGCCTCTAGAGTGTCCTCTGGCCCGGGCATGATGAGAAGGTGAGAACACAAATGCAAGAGTGCGAACACGAATGGGAGAGGTGAGAAAAGTGAATGTGTGGGGCAAAGTGAGAGACGAGCTCACCGGACGAGTGACGGGGCAGTAGGGCGAAGAGAGGCGCCACCACGGCCGCCGCTGAGGAGAAGAGAACTGCCACCCACCCCGCAACCACCACCGTCAGGCAAAGAAGCCTAGTGACAGTGGCTCCAGCCACTGCTGCAGACGCAGATGCAACCAAGATCCCTGTGGTGACGTTGGGTGTCAGTTCCCGAGGAGCTCCTGTGGGGGTAAGAACTGTGCTGCGGTGAAGGTGCGGATGGAGCCGACAGAGGCTGCAGTGGCATCAGTAGCAGATGTGGTAGCGGTGGCGACGGAGGCTGCTGCTACTGTGACCTGTGTTGCGATGTTCGCTGCGGCGGCAGCAAACAGTGTAAGAGAGGCTGCTGTGTGTGCGTAGGCATCCGCTACACGGCCCACAGCAGTCTGGGTGGGAACCCTGCACGCATGGGTAGTGGAAGCAAAGGTTGCTGCTGCCCCTGCTGCTGCGTCGAGAATGGCCCCCGCAAGGCCAATGGAGTCAGTGTGGACGGGAAGCACGGGATGACACCAGGGACCTCCGGAAGCGGGGCTGGTTCGGTAGATGCAGCTGCAGCGGGGGACTGACCGATAGTGGTGTTGGAGGTGGATGTAGTGGTGGAGTGCCGGCAGGCGGTTGCATGGTTGGGGAACGAGATGGTGACCGTGGAAGATCGTCCGTAGTGTACACCTGTCGGTTGATTTCTTCCTTTCGTGCATCTTCCTCCGTCTCCAGCTTCTCTCTCTAGTAGGAGGAGTCGAGCATGCAAAAGCAGAGTGGTGTGTCATCTTCGGGAGGCATAGGAGGTTTGTAGATGCAAGGGTCCTCCCACCCGTGGTCAATGTAGCGTGCTGCAGTGCGAGGGGAATCAAGCTCTTTGTCCGGCGGTCTGTCAAAAGGTGGTGAATCCAGAGTGGCTGCTGTGGCTGTAGAGGCAGCCAAGAGTTGCCGAGTGTGGCCGAGGGAAGAGGAGAGAGTGGCCAAGAGAAGCTCAGAGAGCACTTGATGGTAGGCAGCACCCAAGAGGCATCAGAGCAACCGAGAATGGGCTGGAAGGTCGACGGGCAGCTGAGGGTAACGGGCAATCCTGGTAAGCTGAGAGGCGGCTGAAAGAGCAGCTGTGTGTGGAGCGCACCCGAGAACAGCTAAGAGTAGCGGAGAGCCACAGAGCGCCTGATAGGGAGCGAGAGGGGTACCCGAGAGTCACGGGTAACCAAGGGCAGCCGAGTGCAGCCAAGAGTGACCATGGAGAACGGGGAGAACGGGTGAGAGCAATTGCAAGAGTAGTCAAGGGCCGAGAGCAGACGAGTAGCTAAGAGCAGCGAGGGCCGTCGAGAATGAGCAGGCAGGCGAGAGTGCACCCGCGGGCCTTGGAGAGTCGAGGGCAGCCGAGTAGACCAGCGAGAACAGATGCTGCATGCTGGCAGGGTGCGACGGTGGCAGCACCTAGAAGCGTTGCCGTTTCAGGCCAAAGAGACGGCCGGCGGGGCCGATTGTTTGCTGCGGTGATACACGGGCCACGGGAACTGTGGGCCATGGAACTCAAGGACCAGGATCGACGAGCGGTAGGATTGGATCCTCATTGCTCTGATACCAGTAGTTACTAAGAAAGTTCTTTGCTAGACTGTGTGAGACGGGGCGGGTGAGAGCGATGGACAACAGTGCGCGAGACACGCCATGGATGCAGTAACTTGCCTTAGAAAACGTTCGCATTCAACCAAGACAAGAATGGACAGGGGGAGGGATCAAGATAAGAACCGGTGAGCACGCACCCACCTTGAGCATCACGCTCAGGTGGGCGACTGCTGCCACGCGGGGGTCGAGCCCGACCACTCAGAATAATCTGAGGGCGGCTGCTCACCAGTGCACGGCCGGGACCGGCATGATGGCCCCTTAAGGATCAGCACGTGGGAAATATGCAGCTCCCCCAGAGCATGCAAGGCAAAAGAACATGATGCAGGGCATGGCAGTGAGAGTGTATGAGCCCTAGCATCTACCG
The DNA here is from genome assembly GCA_023375785.1 of Penium margaritaceum. Classification (NCBI taxonomy): domain Eukaryota; kingdom Viridiplantae; phylum Streptophyta; class Zygnematophyceae; order Desmidiales; family Peniaceae; genus Penium; species Penium margaritaceum. Next base: position 305,573 of record SZWC01000426.1, read on the forward strand.
CATCACGGAGAGTCATAGAAAGTCATAGAGAGTCATGTATTGGCCATGTTTGTGCCAAGGGGCACTCCTGGGTCCAGCAGTAGCAGCAGCTTGAGGACGTCAATGGCTCCAGTCAGAATGGGCACGTCTGACGCTTCCCCAGGTAGGACCATTGTCACTTAATCTGTACACGTGTGTGTGCATAGTGTGGGAGACAAGAGGGCATAGAGTTGTGAGTGGCCAACGAACTTCAATAGTGTCGCTTCGTTGGGAGGGGTTGAGAGAAGCGAGCGAGCAGCGAGCTCGCTCTAACTCGTCACTTGATACTCAAGCTCAGGGATTGAACCTGGTCCATCTATTTTTGGTTCTTCTCACTCAGATGCCTACACCTAGCACCAAGACTGCACGTGGCAAGACTGTTGCTCTTCTATGCCCCATGGCCACTGCTATGGGTTGACGGACAGGTTGGGCATGCACTACTCCCTTGGAGTAAGTCCCCCAAACCTTGTTCGTGGTGCAAGTCCAAGCGAGACACCAGAAGTGTAGCGCAATGGATAGCATGTTGGACTTAGGGACAACAGGTCCTGCGATCGAGCCTTGATGTGCGCAGGAGGTTTTTTGACCTTCTAGCACAGGGGAAGTTTCTTAGACATTTCTCCATGCATGAGGAGAGTGCGCCACTTGGCGGTCAGTGGATGCGCCAATTGGCGGACTGGTGAGGTGGT
>SZWC01000426.1:310455-328180 GCA_023375785.1 Penium margaritaceum
GGATAGCATGTTGGACTTAGGGACAACAGGTCCTGCGATCGAGCCTTGATGTGCGCAGGAGGTTTTTTGACCTTCTAGCACAGGGGAAGTTTCTTAGACATTTCTCCATGCATGAGGAGAGTGCGCCACTTGGCGGTCAGTGGATGCGCCAATTGGCGGACTGGTGAGGTGGTTTGGAGTGACCACCCCAAAAGTGTCACTGCCCACACACCTTAGAAGCCAGGCCTAGGACTATATGTACCAGGCTCATTCCTCATTCTAATTACACAATCTGGCCTTAGATGCTCCTCACAGAGTTGTCCAACTAAGGAACAGTATAAAGAAGACACTGGTTGGTCTAAGCCCCAGGAGTTAGTCTTTGACTAGCACCTCGCGCGAAAGTGACCAAGTGTTAAGTGGACACAGTTGCTAGCAAGTGATTGCCTAGGAACTGCTCAGTGTGGAACCGTGATCCTGAGGGTGATATCTTCTCCTAGCTGAAATGCTAGGAGCGGACGGCAGGTGCTATTGTGTCGGCCCTGTTTTCTAGTCCGTTTGCCTCAGGCCGGTTGACAAAGACAACATGGTCAGAAGCGATGCTGACGTCCCCATGGCCCACAGGCATGTCTCGGTGACGATGAACGTGCCGGCGGCAACATCTCTCCTCTCTCAGTCACGTGCATTAGTGATGTGCGGAATGTGCGACGAGGCCAGAGGTCACTACGTGTCTCTGACACAGAAACCAACACTCCCCCATGACCCAGAGCCGGCACAAGACACACAGTCACATGGACGTCACAAGATGTGACTCACACGGCTGTACACATGTATGCACAGACACAGAGACTCAACCGGACGCATCATGAGCACATCAACAAGCCAACGGCATGGACTGCAGCCTTGAAGATGTTGGTGCTGAGCGCCTTCGTGAGGAAGTCACCTCTCTGCTGTCGAGTTTACGATCTGAACATCACATGGAGCCACTCGCTCACGAACAAAATGATGCTCAACATTGATATGCTTAGTGCGAGTGTGGTGCATGCCGTCGTGCTCAGCAATAGGCTTGGTGCTTTGATTATCACAGTGAAGAGTAATTTACTGAATGGGGTTGTGGAATTGTTGCAAGAGACGACACAACTAAATGCCATTACATGTGCCAGCGCCAAGTTCATCATATTCAGCTTCGCTAGAGCTGCGAGCAACACAACTCTGTTTGTCGCTCTTCCATGACACAGCAGTACCACCCACAAGGAAGATGTAGCTAGTGCGGCTGCGCGCATGAGCACTGGCATCAACATCAGCCATTGCGTCATGTGCCCGGTCATTTTCTGTGTAGCCATCAACAACAACTAGTGGCTGTGCCCGGAAGCACAGGCCAGTGTGAGTAGTGGAGAGGGCATATCTGACGATACGTAGTGCAGCTCCCGTGGTGACGGACACTGAGAGAACTGTGTGAGGAAGTTCACGGTGAAGACAACGTCCACCCTGGTCATCGTGGTGTGGTACATGATAGAGCCGATCATACAGAGGTAGTCCGTGACATCGACCGCCTCCCCTAGCTTTGACACATCAAGTGTCTTCAAGAACTGCTGCCCAGCTCGGGTCATTGAAGGAGGGACTTTGCAGCCTTCACGACCTCTTGGCTGGTGACACAATCAGCTGGTCATCCAAGGATGGCGACGAAGGGAGCTGACGGAGGGGTGAAAAAGAGGGAAGGATCCATAGTGCGCCGTTGGTAGCCGCCTTTCTCAAACGTGGATGTGATTTCTTGGTTCCAACACTAGGGAAATTGTTTCAGGCCACAGAGAGCCTTCCGTAGTCACCAGACCTTATCGGTCCCACCAGAGAACCCAAGGGGTTGGACCATATAGATCTCCTCCTCCAAGTGCCAATGGAGAAAGGCATTGTTGACGTCCATCTGCTCGAGCTCCCAATCGTGGTGAGCAACAAGACTTAGCAGGACGCACGCTGTGGTGTAGCGGCCAACCGGCATGAATGTTTCATCAAATTCAATGCCTAGGACTTGGGAGAATCCCTTTGTTATGAGATGAGCCTTGTACTTGTCAAGCATCCCATCAGGCTTGTACTTACGCCTCAAGACCCATCGTGCATCAATGGATTTGCTCCTTGAAAGCAAGTCAACCAGCTTGTGCACATGAAGGTCATCGAGTGCCTTCAGCTCGTTGCGCATTGCAGCTTCCCACTGCTGTGCATCCGAGGCCGGGCGTGCTTGACAAGCCATGGTAGGTTCTTGAGGAAGAGATGCAGAGCCTATGGCTGCATGACACTCAGCGATGGCGACAGTGGCAGTGGTAATGACAGCATGAGTGTGCTCGGAGATGAGCAGCGCACAACCTAGGGAAGAACTGGGATGGACAACACCAGTGGCTAGGCCTAGCACATCCATGCGTGTTGGCACAACGGGGGCCTGAGCTATCTGGGACCGGGATGGGTGGTCGGATGAAGCAGGAATGCTAGAGGTGCGGTGAGGGAGCGCTCAAAGACGTCCACTGCAGATGAAGGGTGAGACTAGTACAGGTCGAGTGGGCTCTGAGGACACATGGGGTTCCATTCCTACAGGGTCTGGCAACACGTCATGGTTGAGAGGACTCAAGGACGGTGAGGTAGTCGACAATGGCGCAAATGCAGGAGCCAACGAGGACGTGACTGGAGAGGGTAGTGTCCTTGAAAAGCAGGACGACCATGAGGTAGGCGAGGCAGGTGTAGGCGACAAGTCTGATGACTGGAGCAGAGAGAGTATAGAGGGTGAGGCTACAGCAGGAGGGACTACAGGCGGGACAGGACTGACCTCCCCCCCAGCCGAGAGAGCGGAAGAAGGGACGCAACTGGCTAAAGACGATGAAGGTCACGGAGGAAAACCGACTCGAAGAACAATGCATCACGGGACACAACGACACGTTGGCAAACAGGATCCTAGAAGCGTCAAGCTTTGGTCTGAGATGAGACACCCAAGAACGGACACAGACGGCCACGCGGGGAGAGTTTTCCATCACGCAAGTCATCACGCAACCGGACAGAGGCAATGTAGCCCTAGACGCGAGCAAGTCGAAGGTCTGCCCGAGTACCAGACCAACGTTCAACAGGTGTGACTAAACGAGGAAGGAGCCCATGAGGAACGCGGTTCCAGACCCAAGTCATGTAGCTCATGGACTCAAAGGGAACGAGCGAAGGGAGACCAGACACGAACAAGAGGGTCGGGACACCATCAGCGAGGGTATAGTTCCAGCGTTCGGAGACTCCATTTTGCCAGAGTGTGTAAGGAGCGGAGGTCTCAAGACATACCCATTTGGACACGAGAAAGTGAGCGGTGAGACCGAGAAATTCACAGCCGCCATCACTGTAAGAGATGCACAGGGAACGCTAATAGGCGCACTCAGCTTGAGCAAGCCAAGTCTGAATAGTGGGGCAAATGTCCCTTTTTTGCCGGAGGGCAAAGACCGAGTAAAAGCGAGAGAAATCATAAGTGAGGCAAAAGACATAGCGACCGACATCACAAAGACAATCATGGGGTAGGGCTCCCATGACGTCAACATGCACACGGTCAAGAGGGTGACTGGATTGGGATTCAGAGTCCGAGAAGGGAGAGCGATGCATCTTGCCCTGAGCACAGTCAAGGCAATCAGAGGGACATGGAAGAGGGAAAATAGAGGGGGACAGACCCAGAGCAGGTTGGATGTGAAGCATGCTAGAGATGGCATCAGTGTGCACATGCGCGAGATTGTGATGCAACAACTGGACATGGTCAGGGGAGAGCGAGGGGGCCACATGGACGAGAGCAACACCAGTCCTGGCGGAAGGAGGGGAGAACAGGGGCACACGGTATAGTTTATCACACTTAACGCCATGACGAACAATGCGACCAAAGGGACGCAGACACATAGTGCCAACACCACGACTAGTAGAAAATTCCATGTGCTGATCATCTAGGGAGGACAACAACAACAGGTTGAGATCCAAGGAAGGGACATACAACATGTAAGGAAGGTACACAGGGCCACCGGGATCGACAAAACAAACAACGCCAACACCTTGCACAGGGAGCGTCTGACCGGATCCAGTGCGTACAAAGGGAACAACACCAGTAGGGTTGAGAGAGAAGAAGGAGGTACGGATAGACGTCATGTGGTGGGTGGCTCCTGAGTCAAGAATCCAGAAGCCACCGGACACACGAGTAGGGGTAAGGACACCACATGTCGCCATATTGCGAAGAGGGTGTGTAGAACGAGGGGACAATGCACAAACAACAAGATAACGTGGAAGGGTGATGGACTGAGAATGCTCAATCCATGGAATGGAGGGAGACAACGACCCATGCACATGACCGGAGGGGTCACCACAAAGAACAGAGTCATTCTGACACATAGGACCACTTGCCAATGAAGCAACACCCTCACCTCCGTGATCGTGAAGGTGGAGGAGCTGAAGGAGAGACTACTCCAGTTGACACTCGCTGTTGCCTGCGACACACACTGTAGGAGCCGGGGTCGAAGCATTGGAGGAAGGAGGAAACCACAATGGTATGGTGTAGGCTGATGAGGGTGGAGCTGTGTAGTGTAGAGCACCATAAGGGGGTGGGCAGTGTTGAATGTTTTTGCCCCTTGTTCAGTGTTGTAGGACGGATCAGGAATGCTCTGCCCCTTGTGGAGGTATGACCCCTAGATCCGTTGTAGTGTGACTCAACTATGCTCTGTCTCTTGTGAGATATGACCTGTGAGTACACCATGCGGGTGAGTGGTTACCTTGGCCATTTTGTTGATTTGGCCAAGTGAGAGGTCATGAGGTCGATCCTGGCCCCATGCATATCTTGTTTGCTGTGGAAGCTTCCAAGAAAGAAAGTCCGTAGCTTCTTGGACGCTACATGGTTGGTCTGTCACCTTGACACTAGGATGCTTATGTGTCAAGCCCACAGTGCAAGTCTATTGGTGATGTGGCTGGTTCAGGCCACTTCCCAGGAATGTGCTTTTGAGTTCTAGGACTGGACAGACAGCTATAAAAGGACTTGTCTTGCATGTTGATCAATCAACCCTTGCTTGATGCTCTCTTGCGTATTGACGACTTGAGCTCTTCTTGAGATGTAATGCTAAGGCGTTAGTACTCTTGAAGGTGAAGTGTATGCCTGATTAAGTTTGGGGTGCATGACACATGTCAACAAAGGAAGAAGGCCTAAAAACCTTTGTGAGCTTTTCGGTTTCGCGGCTTCTCTGCCAGAGGTGGTTAGCTCAGTAGCTAACAGGCAGCCCCCAAGGGTATGGGACCATTGGAGGACCAGGAGAAATTCCATTGATGGAGTAGGCCTGGCCAGAGGACTGAGTCGGCATCCATGAGGATGAGGCTCAGCTGGAGGAGGATGTAGCTGCTACAGTGGCACCAAAAATGCGTGCCCAGTGTACACGCATAAAACGGGCAAGACAAAGGTCATCTGGAGGTGCTAGGCAGGCACGCGTCCAGTGGTCATGCAGGCCGTAGTTCCAGCACACCACCACACTAGGGACACGAAAAGAGGAAGCAAGGGCTTTCTCTTTGCCCTTGCCCTTGCCCCGGCAATGGCCACGACCGTGGCCATGGGAGGCAAGAGCAGTGGCTCTGGAGGTGGCCAAGGAGGAGGTGGAAGATGAGGATGATGAGGCGATGGAAGGGAATGAGGCATTTTTCAGAGCTGCAACTCCCGTGACAGCGGAGCAATGGAGTCATTTGTTCTGGAGACTAGTCCACCAGGTAGCAAGACGCTCGGCGGTGAAGTCCTAGAGTGTAGCAACTCTTGGATTAAACTTCGCCGGGACAAGCTGGGAGGCAAGGCATTGCAGCTCATGTGCTTTGACGCCACAAAGAAGGTCTGAGAGCTCAGGGATAAGCCTGTTCATCATTGTGAGGATAGTAGACAGCTGCCCAGAGGCAGCATCACCGAGCCCACGAAGGAGCTTGAGACCACAGCACAATAGGCATCAGCGGTCTCGTCGCCACGCATCAGCAGCATGTTAAACTGCACAATGAGGGCACTCTGTGTAGCCTCACTGATGATGGTGGTACGAAGGGGAAACACAACATAAGCACCTACAGGGTCAGCATCTCGACCAATAGCAAGATTGGCGTTGAGCATTCCAAAATCATCCAGAAGATGCTCAGGTGTAGTGGGAATGAGGGCAGAAACGACACGGGCAGCTTCAGCGGGTGTAGGGACAAAAGGCGGCTTGGTAGCGGGGTCAAGGGGAGAGTAGTACTCCCGAAGACGTTCACCATGAGCCCAGGAGCTGAACCAAAATTCCAGGGAAGAAAAGGGAAGACCCGGTAAGAGGACAGGAGGCTGCGAGAAGAATTCATGCTGGCATGGGGAAGGAGCAGGTGTGCTAGCAGCATTAGCAGAAGAGGGGTGGCCAGCAGTAGAGGGATTAGAAGAGGAACCAGTGCTGGTACCAGTAGTAGAGCCAGCGGCAACAGTGCCAGATGCAGTGGGCAAGCGTTTGAGGATGATGGAAGCAACCTCATCAGCAAAGGCAGAGCGGTTGTCTGTAGTGAGCTTGAGGTTCTCCTCAGCGTCACGCTGTGCCTCAAGTGTGCGGTTGAGCTACCGCTATAGGTCTGCTATGACGGACTTATCGTCACCAGGCATGGTGAAAAGCAAAGGGCTCTTCCGCCCCAATGGGTGTGAGAAAAATGAGAAGAGCCTTTTACACATAGAGAGGGTGCCGCACGAAAAGTCCCAACCCCAGCCCACACCAAAGAGGGATCAGAAAACAGGGAACCAACTAGCAAGGCATCGATTGCACGAGCAACAGTCAAGCAGTGTATGCTATAGGGGGAGGGGTGGAGGAAAGAAAGAAGAGGGGTGATGGATGATGCTACTGCAGAAGTGAGCACAAAAAATAGTAGATGCTTTTGGGACCGCTAGTGCTAGGTTAACAGCGACTGACGCAACCACTAGGGTCACAAAGACAGCAGTCATGGAGATGATTGCAGTCACCACATTAGCAACCAGAGACGATGCTGAAGATGGGGCTGCAACTATAGCGATTGTAGATATACAAATGACTTCTGCTGCTGAAGTTGCTGTAGATGTAGTAGTCGCAAAACTAGAGGCGATCGCCGATGCAGCGGAGACCTGTGTACAGATGTCAGCGGTTGCTCCAGCAATGGGCCCGATGATGACAGCAACCTTGGTGTAGGCCTCGTTAGCATGACCCGCTAAGGTGGTTGCAGGGGCACAAGACGCACAAGCCGCGGTTGCAAAGGTGGCTACAGAGGAAGTTGCGGCTTCTATAACAAAACAGGCAGTGCCAACGACAGCGACAGATATAGTGACTACGTCTCTGGGGATGTAGGCGAAGAAGTTTGTGGCGGCCGCCTCGACCCCAGAAAACTCACTTCCCCCCGAAGTGTCCTGGGGAGTGGAGGTAACGTCTCTTTCTGGATAACGCCAAGGATGGGACGAGCGGTCAGATGCAGGCGACCTCTCCACCACCCCACGATGATGCCTTGCACGACGACTTCCGCTGTGGTCCTCATTGTAGGACACGGGCATTGCAGCCGTAGACTTGGTATGCACCAGCATAGCAGCCGTAGCCACCGAAGTGGCGGAGACGAGAGGTCCTGGTGCCATGATTGCAGCTACCACTGTTGCTAGTGGCTGGTGGTTGGCACAGTTGCTGCGGCTATGACAGATGCAGGTGTTGGGGCTCTAGAGGCTGGGTGGTAGGGTGAATAGCAGCTAGAGCCACCGTACAAGTTGCCACAACTGTCGAAAGGACTTCTTCAGCTACTAAGAACGGTGAAACTATGAATGTGGTGGATGCGTGAGTGGCAGCGGTAGTGGGGCAGCGGAGTGGAACAGTACGGCGGTACGGCTGCTGTTGGTGTTGCGGGTGTAGTACCTTAGTTATGTAAGGCGGGGAGGGAGCAGCTGCCGGGAGCACAAGCTCGACCGCCGTTTCCACCACTGCCATAGCTGTTGTTGCTCTTGGTGGTGCTGAGAATGTAGAGCGCTCAACGTTGTTGCTACTGCTATTGCTAAGCTGATGTAGACGCGGTGGCTGCTGCAAGAGAGGACGCTGGAATGTAGAGATGAAGAGGATGCAACTACGATGGCTGTGGAGACCGCAGGAAAAGACAGTCCATGGCGATCAAGAGGGCCGCTGCTCCAGTTGCAACTGCTCCAGCTACTGTGTACACGAGCATAGCAATGGCAGTGTTGGCGGACGGCTGCTGAAAACGAGGACCGCCATTCCGCACTACGCCAAAGAGTAGAAGCCAAAATGTATTCGGCTGCCACAAAGCCTGTGCCGCCATTCACCTGCTGGCTGAGAAGACACTCGCACTACGGCATGGGCAGAAGCGGCAACGGCGGCGGTAGTGGCGGCGAGAGCGGCGGTGATGGGAGACAACCCACTACCCGGATCTCGCGTTTGAGAGGAAACGGGACAACCACGCTCATTACAAGCTCTGATACCAGTAGGAGGGCAAGAGAGAGGTAGTGAGATGAAAAATGGATGGAGAACAACCTTCAAGTGTGACAGAGCGCCATGGAATGCAGATTGAGGGTGAGGATTTCTGTACACAGGGAAACGACTGTCAGAGAACACACTGGTATTGTTCGTCGGGAGGGGTTGAGAGAAGCGAGCGAGCGAGGAGCGAGCTCGTTGTAGCTCGTCGCTCGATGCTCGAGCCCAGGGATCAAACCTACTCCCTCCCTTTTTGGTTATTCTCACTCAGATGCTAACGTATCAACCACGGGTGAAGACCCGGGCATGCCTACACCTAGCACCAAGTCTGTACGTGGCAAGATAACACGGTCGGAAGAGATGTTGACGTCCCCATGGCCCACAGCCATGTCTCGGCGGCAATGAAAACGCTGGCAGCAGCATCTCTCCTCTCTCAATCACCTACATCAGTGATGTGTGGGATGTGCGATGAGGACAGAGGTCACTATGTGCCTGTGACACAGAAACCAACAAGACAAAAACATCAAATACAAGTATACCGAGACTGCATTACTTATTGGTCAATGGAGCATCATGTTCCGTAGGTGGACAAATGCAACTTGGCAGGGTCACGCATGTTGAGTGGAACAATTCTACTTTTATAATGTCTATTTTGAGTAGATAATTAAACTTCCGTGCCCCTTGAAAGAAGAAGATTAACCTCAGTTCGATAACTTTTGGTCTCTCACGTCTACCTGCTCCAGGATAGGGTATTTCATTTTTTGAATCTGTTGATTGTTGTTCTGTCTACAAGCTTTGCCAAAGATGATTATTTGCAACGGATTTGCGTTTTCTCTAAGGCACCATGCCTTTTCACATTAAGAAGCGCAATCCTCTCACAGGGTTGTATGGATTTTGTCAATTAGATTCAATAATTCAAGAATTATCCATTGACTACTGTGGTACTGATTTTGAACCGTGGTAGAATGGGACCTTCAAGCAAGGGTATACCGTGTACCGTGGTACACCTAAAATACCGTGGTTTTTTTCCAATACCTTAAAAGACTGCAGTAGCGGTACCAGTATCGGTATTCAGCTGCCTGAAAACCATAATTCTGTGGTATTCATACCATAGTATTCAGTACCAAGGTACTTAAGTACTGCGGTACCAGAAGTCCTGCTAGCAAGCAAGCAGGTGCAAGAAATAGCAAGAGCTAGGCTAGGGAGATGCGCAAAGTCTCATAAGCTCCAATAGCTTACTGATGCAAAGAGAAATGACAAATGACAAGCACACAGTATGAAAACCTCCCACTGCACACTGTGGGTGATGCACACGACAATGTCAGTTTGTCCTGAAACCGGCCCAAACCCATTGTTTTTGCCGTAACTTTGTGCACATGCATCCAAGTGCAACACCGTCTGAACCTAAAGATGCAAAATCTCAAGCCGGATGCCATGACTGGTCACACGCACAGGTACGACAGCAATCTATGGACACAAAATGTAAAAAATTCAAATCGGGCTAAAAACCAAGTCCACAAAGAAAACCCAAGCGAGTGCAGAAAACCGCAGGGCACCCGAGCAAGGCCCCGGGACACCATGGCAGGTGTCTGGTAGCTGTAGTGCCACCACCCATCTCTCCTCCGGTGCCAGCTAGGTCCGCATCAGGGATGAGCACGAGCATGGACACGACATAGTGGTCATAGTATGCAGTACAAACAGACGGGAACGACTTACAACACTCCTCCATGACCCGATGGTACACATGTCCATCCACGTGTAAAACTGACACAGTTGCGTAACGAGATGCTCAATAGTCCATAATCACACATCCCACTCTCAGCCATTCTCTGGCAAGGAGCGAAGCCTGACAAGATGAATAACCACTATGAACTTTCCACGCGCTAGTGCCTTGGTCAGGAAGTCTGCCCGCTTCATGTCTGTGCCGACCGAGATGACGGAGATCACCCTTCGCTCCACAAGATCACGCACAAAGTGATGCTGAACATCAATGTGCTTTGTGCGTGCATGAAATACACCAGAGTTCTCAGCAATGGCAAGAGCACTCTGGCTGTCACAACACAACACGATGCAAGGCAGAGACTGATGCAACTCATGAAACAAATGCTGCAGCCACAACGCCTCAGTCGCCTTAGCCTCTAGCGTAACATACTCAAAGTGTTACAGCTACGTGCAATACATCCCTGCTTGCCTCTATGCCACTACACAGCGGTGCCACCTAGGAGGAATATGTAGCCTGTCCGACTGCCCATATCAAGGCTCCATACCTAGTTACTGTTTGAGTAGCCGTTGATAACCACAAAAAACTGCTGTCGAAAGCAGTGTTCGAGGTACGGTGTGGAGACCACGTACCACACCACTCGCATAGCCACATGAAGGGCTCTTGCGCGATAACACTGTGAGAATTTTGAAAGGAGGTTGAATGCGAAGACAATGTTAGGTCGTGTGGTAATGGCCAAGAACATCAAAGAGCCAATCAGGCGCAAGTACAAGATCACGTCCGCTGTCTCCCCCAGCTGTGTTGGATCATCTACCTTCAGAGTATCGTGGCTGTCAGGTGTGATGGGGGTGGAGGCAATGGGGACTACACCAAGGAGGTTAGAAAACCGCTCCTCCACACTGCGGGCGTAACGTGCTTGATGCAACAAGCATGTTGCCCAAGTGTACTCCCATCATGATGATGCGGAGTGCCCATTGCTGTGTCCTGCCACTAGTCCCAAGTTGGGTGTATAGGTGCATGGTGCCTTGCCAATAGTCTACTGCAAGCTCGGTGGGACCGTGGCACAGGGAGTGGAACTCACGCAGTCGAGCCGCCCTCTTGGCATGGGTCTAAATTGCGAGCAGTGTTAGGGCCAGCTCCCATCCCTGGCGTGGGTCCGCTCCAGTCCCGGTCCTGGCCTTACCCAACAAGGGGCGGAAGTCAACCATAGTCTCCCGCAGCATGGCATAGAGCAGGCCGTGCATTGCTCTCGCTGCTTTTTGTACTTGGTGAGCAGCGCGAGTCTGGTACTTGTCAACCGGCCTGAGGCAAACGGACTAGAAAACAGGGCCGACACAATAGCACCTGCCGTCCGCTCCTAGCATTTCAGCTAGGAGAAGATATCACCCTCAGGATCACGGTTCCACACTGAGCAGTTCCTAGGCAATCACTTGCTAGCAACTGTGTCCACTTAACACTTGGTCACTTTCGCGCGAGGTGCTAGTCAAAGACTAACTCCTGGGGCTTAGACCAACCAGTGTCTTCTTTATACTGTTCCTTAGTTGGACAACTCTGTGAGGAGCATCTAAGGCCAGATTGTGTAATTAGAATGAGGAATGAGCCTGGTACATATAGTCCTAGGCCTGGCTTCTAAGGTGTGTGGGCAGTGACACTTTTGGGGTGGTCACTCCAAACCACCTCACCAGTCCGCCAATTGGCGCATCCACTGACCGCCAAGTGGCGCACTCTCCTCATGCATGGAGAAATGTCTAAGAAACTTCCCCTGTNCAGTGCATGCCCAACCTGTCCGTCAACCCATAGCAGTGGCCATGGGGCATAGAAGAACAACAATCTCTCCCTTGCACCGTAGGCCACCTGCTGTGGTAGTTTTCTTCGGCATGAACCTGTAGCTCTAGGTTGTGTTTGTGCATGTCAGTTTTCTTGGTCTTTAGTTCTCATCTCTTGCATCCACCATGCCGACTCCTCGAGCACCTGCAACATGCAAGTCGCTGTCTAGCGGCTTTGTCAAGAAGTCTGCAAGCATTTTCTTGGTTGCGACGTGCTCCAGTTCCACGACACCCTTGGCGATAAGGTCACGTGAGTAGTGGTACCGAATATCGATGTGCTTTGTACGCCGGGAGATCATGTCGTCCTCTGCCATAGCCATGGCACTTTGGTTGTCGATGCGGATGACCGTTGCCTCCTCTTGTGGTGCCTTGATCTCATCAAGCAAACTGCGAAGCCACTGTGTTTCCTTGCAAACTTCGGAGAGTGCAATGTACTCCGCCTCAGCAGTAGAAAGCGAGACACAGTCCTGCTTCCTGCTTGCCCATGAGACCGCACCACCGTTGAGAAGACAAACAAACCCTGAGGTGGACTTCCTGTCATCAATCCGTCCTCCCCAGTCCGCGTCGGTGTAGCATGTCAGCCGCAGCCTCAATGATGCATGTAGCCTCAATTCAACGAATATTTTACGGATTTTTCCAGGTACAATGTATGAACATTTATCGGTTGCGGAGCATGTAAGAACCAAGAATGGTGAACGACTCACGCATACAAGTTGACAAAAAACGAGTGTGATACACACTTCATCGAAAAAAATGAAAAAAGAAATCAAGGAATCTTCAGTTCAATGGTGCGGTTGGGTTACAGGTGGACCTTGCAATCTGCTTAGTTTGAGGTGATGCTGCTCATGCGATTGGCCCAATGGATAGATCTTGCTGTAAAAAAACCAGTCATTGCCTTACCCTTGCTGAGCTGTATGATGCATGCATTGCATGCTGTGATGCAGCACATGCTGTCATGCTATCTGTCGCAGTAGGTCGTCGCGGGTGAGCCCTCGTACGCGAACCCGAAACTCTGATTTTTGCGAAGTTAGCGTGTTCCCTGTCGAAGACTCCCTGGTGAGCCATATTTCCATTTGGGTCAGCCCCGGGTCGTGTAAGGGGCCTACCACACAACGTTGGGGCAACGTTGTACTTCGTTGTAGCGTTGTCATTGTAGGGCCCCTACAACGGACAACGAGGTCCGTCGTGCTGCTGAACTGTTGCTGTACAGTGGTATGGCATGCACAGTCAAGCCCATTCTTCAAGCAATCGTCCCAGCCATATGGCTTTGCATGCAGCCTCACCCAACACCATGTATTCGGCCTCAGCCACAATGCGTGCCACACATGACTGTTTTGCACTCCTCCATGACACGGCCATGCCCGACACTTGAAATACATACCCCCCTCAACTGCGTGTAGCACGATTTTGGGCATAATCACTATCACAATACCCGTCCAAGAGAGGTGCTGCAGAGGGAGAGATGACCAGACTGACATTGACAGTGTCCAACACATAACACAGCAATTTCAACAAGGCCTTGTGATGCGTACTGCGGGTTTGCTGGCTGAACTGAGCCAAGGTGTTGACAGCACATGCAATTTCCAGTCGTGTTGTGGATGACAAGTAGGAGAGACTGCCTGTGATCTTTCGGTAGAGTGTTGGATCACTGTCAGGTCCGTAGTCTGTGGTGCGTGCATCAAGCAGATATGCATAGACATCTGGACTCATGGGTGACTATTGCCGTGGCAAGTGTTGAACAAGGTGGTGAAAGCGTGCAGTCAGATGGGCAACAAAGCACCCTTGATGCATAGTCAGTGTGTACGCGGATCTGTCTAGTGTGATGGTCATGCCCAAGAAGTTGTCATGCGGTAGTGCGAATTGAGCAGTGACTTTGTCTCTGAGATGAGTGGAAGTGAAGGGGAAAGGATCAAAAGATCATCCACATAGACAAGCAATGCAATAGGCTCTGTTCCCTGCCACCGCAAGAACAGAGAAGGATCAGAGATGCTTTGGGAAAAACCACCAAATTCTAGGGTACGCCCGATCTCTTAGTTCCAACACCTAGGAGCTTGCTTCAATCCATACAGCGCTTTCAACAACAGTCATACACAGTTAGTTCTAGTTGTTCTGGTTGATTTACATACATTTCCTCCTCAAGGGGACCATTCAACAAGGTGTTTTTAACATCCATTTGATGTATTTCCCAATCTTCGTGTGCCGCAACTGCCAGCAAGTGCCATACTTGCTGACCGGGACGTATATGTAGGTAAAATCTTGTCCAGGAAGTTGATAAAACCCTTTGGCAACCAGACGAGCCTTGTATTTTTCAACCATGCCTGCCAGATTTCTCTTGAGTTTGAACACCCACTTTTGATCAATTGCTTTCCATCCTGGCAGTGGCACGAGCTGATACACATCATGTTCCAGTAATGCATTCAACTCAGCCACCATGGCTTTCTCCCACTGTACTGCACCTGGTCGTTCCCTTGCTTCTGTCAATGTGAGAGGTTCTACAGCTTTGGAGTCCACAGAGGCAGGCTAAACAGTGTCGTAGAACTTTTTGTAGTCCACATGTGCCACATTTTGTGCAGACCGATGAATAGGCTCAGTGACTGCTGGACGAGACTGGACCTCACTTTCTCTTGGAAGTGCTGGTGCCAAGCCAGGTGGTGAGGGGGTTTTGTCTGATGCTGTGCTTGCTAGGTCAGTTGGTGTCAACAGATCTGTGGGGACTGGGGATGCCGCAGGTGCACCATGTGACTGCCGTGCAACAGGTGAGGTGGTGCACACGGGATGAGGCACAAAGACAGCAACACTCACATACTCTAGGTAGTGGTGTGGAGAGGGAATATGGGGGCCGTGCCGTAGGGTACGAAACAGCTTGTATGGCATGTGTTTGATAAAGGATGCATCTTGATTTTCAATGAAGCAGTGATTGGTGGGGTCCCAAAATCTCCTTGCCTGGAGGCATGGAACACTCCCACAAACACACACCATCTGCCACGTGGGCTGAGTTTGTGATCTCTTTGAGGTTGAGCATTCCACACACAAGGCAATTTCCCCCAGACCTGTGCCGGTCTCAAGTCAGCCTTCTCTTGAAACCAGCGCTCCCAGGGTGTCACTGATTTGGGCAGTGGACCCTGAGGAATGTGGTTCCAAACCTGTGTGACATACATGACTGCCTCTTCCCAAAACCCAAAGGACAGGCCAGACTCCTCAAGAAGGGTACGCAAAGCATCTCCCAAGGTCCTATGCTATCTCTCTGCAACCCCGTTTTGTTGGGGCGTATAGGGAGTGATGATCTGATGTTCTATTCCTCTTGCCTTGAGTTCAGAGTCAAGATATCCAAGAAGCTCTCCGCCTCTGTCTGTGTGCAACTTCAGCAACCTTTGATTTGTTTGGGGTTCTGTAAGTGCTATCAATTCAACAATGGCATGCTGAGAATCAGCTTTAGTTTTCAGCAAGAAGGTACAGTAAAAATTATTGTAATCGTCAGTCAAGGTCAAGACATACACTGAGCCATACTACACGGATGGCATGGGCATGGGCCCAGTGACATCTGCGTGAACCAGTGCGAGAGGAGAAGTGCTCTCCCTCTCCAAGTTAGGGAAGGTCTGCCCGTACAATTTTCCTTCATGACACTCGAGACATGCTCCTGGTTTCAGACCATGCTGACAAATAGTGGGTAGGAGGCCGTGTGCAGGGGTGTGCTTCATGAGGTCAGCAACCAGTGCCGTGTTGATGTGTACAAGACGACGGTGAATGAGGTTAGTGTGTTTTGCATCAACTGTGGTAATGACATGCGCTTGTGCTCGGGCTGAGGGAACAGGCAAAAAGAGAGTGATTCTGTACAGCATGTCATCATGCAATGGTCCATCAGCCAGCAAGGACCCTGAGGCATCAAAGAGCATGCATCGTTGGCTTTAGCACGTTGTGCCCACTTGGGTGCGGCAACTGGCACTGTAGAACGTGGAGGCATGTAGTGCATGGGAGGCATGAACAGCTGCACTTTCTGCTGCATCATCAGCTCCATCATATGCTGCATCATCGGTTGCATCATTGGTTGCATCATCGGTTGCATCATCGGCTGCATCATCAGCTGCATCATCGGTTGCATCATTGGCTGCATCATCAGCTGGAGCTGCGGTGGTTCAAAGGTCGCTGCAACAGTCGGTGAGGGCGCAGGTGGACCGGGGTGACTGGGTGCTCCTCATGTGGAAGAGAACAGTGGTCCCATGGTCGGTGGATGCAACTGCTGTCGGTAAGGCTACTGTTGGTACTGCTGCTGCTGTGGGTTCATGATGTGTTGCAGCACGGGACAGGCATGCCAGTAGTGACCGGATTGAAAGAAGTAGTTGTAAGTACGGGTGCCGGTGTCTCGCCCACATCACCGTCCTCTGCCGCCCTGGCCCCCACATCCGCCTCCACCACTGTATGCTCCCTGCCCGGCCATGGCATGAAGAGCCCCAGACGTCTGATGTGCGAAGGCAGTGGCAGTAGAAGTTCCAGCCTCTCGATCCTTGCCTCGAAGGATGTCCTTATTGTTCCTCAATTCCTCGAACATCATTGACAGGTCGGTGCTCTCAATTTCTGCAATGCGAAGGCGTTGTAGCAAGTTGCGGAGAAACTCCTTGTACAGCTCACCAAGGTAGAGCAGCACTGGATTCAGCCACTCCAGAACGGTGCACAAGGTACCTAGTCTGAGGATCCAACACCTCATGTCCATCACCGCGTCCCAGTACTCAGCAATAGGCGCATCGGGCTTTGTATAAAGGCGAAGAAGCTTATCACACAACGTGATGACCAGTGCCATTCCCTGTTCTTCTTTGCGCGCAACCAGGTGCTACCACGCCTGAGAGAGACGGGGAGCTCCACTGTGGGATTGGTCGGGTCCTCTCCTTTCCCGCCATACCTAAAGTGACGGATGGCGTAGGACTGGTCGTCTGGCAAAGCAAGCATCAAAGCGTGGAATGCACGGAGGAGGTTACGTTCGTCTACCTCCTCTGGTGGTGGGTTGAGGTAAAGTTCCTCGAGCCCATGCTCAGCCGCCCATGCAAGGAACACGGAAGTTCCTTGTGAACACGGAACCTCACGTCTTTCCACGCAAGGAAATCACGTGTTCCTAGAAGTGGGGGCGTCAAGTCCTTGTGAAGGGCAATCTTATTGAGGTCACTCCAGGTGACGGATGCTGCTGAGGTGGCCGTGTTTGCACTTCCGCCACCCGCATTACTACACCGAGGTTCCATATCCCTCGCAGATCCTTCGCCACTCATGGCGAACTTGTAGCTGCCTACTCTTCTTGGCCCTGAGCGCTGGTTGTATGCGCCCCCTTGCCCTTGACTGTGCGCAACTCCTTGCGAGAGCACCGATGGCCGCATGGCCCGTGGTGTCCACCCTTGCCACCTCTTCCTCTCCTTTGTCCCTCATTTTGGCCTCGCAGGTGCCTAGGTATCTTCACTACCTTCGTCCTAGCCGTGATGACGCACGTCCCTGACGGGCTAGATCGTCAAAATCATGATTTTGCCTCTCGCAGCCATTTTCGAGGACTCAAAAATTGTGCTTCACTCCCACAACCGCAGGCCAAAAGACCTGCTTTGATACAACGAGAACTGCGAGCGCTTCACAATGTAAGTTGAATCACATCAAACGGTGAAGCGTGGAGGAAGCTAGGTCCAAAACTGTTACAGCCATGGCTTCGGTTTCGACACTAAGTATTGGGACTAAACAGACAAGAGAGAGAGAGAGAGAGAGAGAGAGAGAGAGAG